>PVKP010008042.1:0-74253 GCA_004027715.1 Plecturocebus donacophilus | reverse complement strand
TCTCCTTTTCTCTTTTTCTAAATTCTCTTCCTCTTGCTTTCTCTCTTTCATTCTTTTTTTCTTTCTTTTGCTGTTTCTTTCTCCTTTTCTCTCTTTTTCTAAAATCTCTTCCTCTTTCTTTCTCTCTTTCATTCTTTTTATCCTAAAAAAAAAAAAAATCCTCAAAGGCTATCTTTGGTTTAACATGTGTCAGAATTTTCTTCCTTCTTAATGCTGAATACTTCATTGTGTGTGTATATTTCACATGTTGTTATCTACTCATCCATCGGTGGGCACTTGAGTTGCTTCTAGTTTTTGAGTGTTGTGAATGCTATGAACATGGGTGCACAAATAATTTCTTGAGTCCCACTTTCACTTCTTTTGGGTATATATTTAGTATCTAGAAGATTAGAATTGTTGGATCCATTGGTAGTTCTATTTTTAATTTTTTGAGGAACTGCCATACTGTTTTCCTTACTGGGTGTACTATTTTACATTCCTTTCAGCAGGGCACAGGAGTTCCAATTTCTCAGTTTTTTAGTCAGGTCTTTCTTTTAAGTCTGTCTCATGGTACCCAGTTATATTCTTTTATAACATTTACTGTAGTTTCTAATGATACATTTTGTATTTTTTTAGTGTCTACCTTTTCTACTAGACTGTAAACTTGAGCAGGGATCATGGTTTCTTTTTAGTATCTCCATAGCCTTCTAGTATGATGCCTAATACATAATAAGCTCAAAAATAATGATTACATAACTAACTGAATGAATGAATACATGATGTGCTTATTTTATGCCTGGTACAGTATTGAGCATATTTTATATGTTAGTTTTATTTTCGCTACAATCCTTTCAGGCAGGCAGTATTTGTCACCTTGCTTACAGATAAGGAAACTGAGGTATGGATAAGTGAAGTAGCTTGCTCAGAATTAAGCAAGTTTAGTGAGTGTTAGAGGTGGCATCTTAAAAGAAAAAAAATTTTTAAATTGACACATTATAATTGTACATATTTATCGGTACAGATTGGTATTTCAATACATGTATACATTGTATAATATTCAGATTAGGGTAGTTAGCATATTTATCACTTCATGCATCTATCATTTTTTTGTGGTGAGAACATTCAAAAACCTCTCTCCTATTTTGTAATATGCAATACCTTACTCTTAATCATAGTCACTTCATTGTGCAGTAGAACACAGAACTTATTCTTCCTATCTAACTGTAAGTTTTTTCCCCTTTACTAATTTTTCCTCATCCTCCCCTCCCCCATCCTTTCCCCAAGGAGATGGCATCTTAGTACTTTTCTGTCTATCCAAAGTTTATGCTTATCAATCATTCTTAACTCTAGAGGTAGCATGTGTCCTGGGGTGTGTTGGGATGCTGTTAAATAATCCACAAGTTCATATTTTGCTTTTGATGAAATGCCAGTCTGTGAAGGTTTACAGTACATTTTTTTTAAAACTTTAGTTTTTCTGTGATGATTTTTAAAATAATACTTTTAGTATTTTTACATATGAAAGACAAATGAAAGTTACCTTCAGCAACTTTTAGTATTTGTACATATGAATCACAAATGTTTTAGAGGTGTTTTGATCTTCATTACTTTTCTTTTTTCTTTATTTTTTTTGAGACAGAGTTTCACTCTGTCTCCAAGGCTAGAGTGCAGTTGTGCCATTTTGGCTCACTGCATGTTCCTTTTTTTCTCTAAGTTTAGAAATCTTAAGTTTTATCAGCCCTAAATGTTGAATACTTTGACATGTTTACTCAACAATTCCCCCAAATTTAAACTTTTACAAATAAGATATACTTTGATGGTGCTGACAGAGATTATCATGAGCACACATTTCATAAAAGTTTAAAATGTAAGTTTGTTGACTGGTAATATGGAATCTAAGAAGTGTCATTTGAAAAAACTTATTTTAATAAAAGTAATGCTTGTACATTACAAAAAGGTCAAATGTACAGAAATGTATAAAATAAAAAGTAAAAATGAAATGTCTAGCCTCAGCCTAATAGTTTTTTATACATAATTGTTTATACTGTTTCATTTTACTTAAGTAAGATCATGCTATAATGCTGTTTCCATTTAATAGTATGTTTTGGATATTTTTTCTTATCAGCACATATAAACTATAGACTAAAAATAATAGATCATATAGTTTTTAAGGGTTGAACTGTGTTCTGTTGTATGGATATACCATTATTTAATCTGTCCTCTTCCAGCGTAAATTTGGATTGTGTATTTGTTTATTTGACCGCTATAAACCATGGTGGAGTGAACATTCTTGTCCATATATTGTGATATGCTTACACAACTATATATATATATATATGGTAAATTACTATCAGTGGTATTGCTGAGTAATGTCACTGATAGGCCAATACTCTGATAGGCCAATTTGCCCTCCAGAATTGTTGCATCAAGTGCCTATAAGATTTTCTCCTTACCCACACCTTCAGCAACTTTTAGTATTTGTACATATGAATGACAGATGTTTCAGTGGTGTTTTGATCTTCATTACTTTTGTTTTTTCGTTCTTTTTTTTTGAGACAGAATTTCACTCTGTCCTGACGGCTGGAGTGCAGTGGTGCCATCTCGGCTCACTGTAACCCTCGCCTCCTGGGTTCAAGTGATCCTCCCACCTCAGCCTCTCAAGTCGCTGATAGCATGTGCCAGCATGCCTGGCTAATTTTTGTATTTTTAGTAGAGATGGGGTTTCATTGTGTTGGCTAGGTTGGTCTCTAACTCCTGGCTTCACGTGATCTACCCTGCTCAGTCCCCCAAACTGTTGGGATTGCAGGTGTGAGCCACTGCACCCAGTCAATCTTCATTACTTTAAATTAAGAATGAGACTCGGTGTCTTTTTTGACTCAGTGTCAATAATATAATTATTGGCTGTCTTTCTTTTTCTGTATTTGTATCCTTTGCCTATATATTTCTTGGTGTTTTCATCTTTTTCTTATTGATTTTTAAATATTCTTTTTCAGTTAATAAAACTTACATTATGGACTATAGATATTTTCCCAGGTTATCTTTCAACTTTATTTATTTTGGCTTTAAATTTTTACCTAGTCAAATGCATTAGCCTTTTATGGTTCCCGTTGATTGTGTCATCTGTATTTTCTAATGTTTTTAGAATTACTTTTAACACTCAAATCTTGAGAAAGCAGGAGTTCATTTTGGTATAAGGAATACTGAGAAATTTTAAATATAGTTCTACATGGAAGATAGAATCTAATGAATTATCTGTGCTTCCTGGCCTTTGGGTCTTTGCTGTGCTATTACTTCTTTCTAAAATGTTCTACTTCCCCTGTATCTTTATGTATTGAACTATGAAAGAACACCAAGAACTGTGGAAGTAGATGCTGAGAGGTCAATTTCTTCCTGCTGATCCTTTCACCAACCCATGGCTGAATGATTATTTTCTGAAATTAGCAGGGGACACATATATTTAAAACTCTATTTCTAGTAATTTTTTTCAAATAGTATTTGGTGACATTTTTATAGTAAAGTGCCCTTTTTTCAGTCACATGTATTTTTCTTTCTTTTTCTTTGAAACAGGGTTTTTGCTCTATCTGTTGCCCAGGCTAAAGTACCATGGTGCCATCACAGCTCATTACTACGCTGACCTCCTGGGTCCAAGAGATCTTTCCACCTCAGCCTCCCAGGTAGCTAGGACACACATGCACCACCATGCTTAGCTAATTTTTAAATTTTTTTTTAATAGAGACAGGTTTTCCTTATGCTGCCTAGGCTGGCCTTGAACTCTGGAGCTCAAGCGATCCTCTTGCCTCAGCCTCCCAGAGGGCTGAATTACAAGCATGAGCCACCACCCCTGACTGCAATTAGATGTATTTTTCAAGTTAAACCTCAACAAGGATTCTGTTACTAGTAAGCTTTCTGAAAATCAATAGATTAGACTCAACACGGCTCTCAAAGATTTTATTAAATGTAAAACTCGAAGATGTTACCTTCTGTCAATGCTCATTTGAAAAATGCTTTGGATTTTAATGCTGTGTATTCTGGCAGATAAAAATGTCTGTGCTTGGAAAATATGGACATCTTATTGAAAGAATACATGAACACTTTACCTCCAGGCTTTAATTAAGCATTTAGTTTTTTAAATGTACATTTTTCTGGTTATAAAAGTGATACATCAGGTTGGCACAGTGGTTCACACCTGTAATCACAGCACTTTGGGAGACTGAGGTGGGCAGATCACTTGAGGCCAAAAGTGTGAGGGCAGCCTGACTAAGATGGTGAAACGCTGTCTCTACTTAAAAAAAAAAAAAAAAAAAAAAAATATATATATATATATATATATATGTATATATAAAATATATTTTATAAATAAAACAATAGATATATAAATAAAATATGTATATAAAAATATATATGAACTAACCAGATTAGTACCATGGCTCATGCCTGTAGTACCAGCTACTTGGGAGGATGAGGCATGAGAATTGCTTGAACCCAGGAGGCAGAGGCTGCAGTGAGCAGAGATTGGCAACACTGTACTCCAGCCTCAGTGACAGAACGAGACTGTCTCAAAAAATAAAAAATTAAAAAATATATGTATTCTAGAACTTCTTGGATACATAGAAAATATCTAAAAAAATAAACACTGTAGTGCCATCATTTAGAGATAGCCTCCATTAAATTTTGGCATATTTATTTCTAGTATTTACCTTTTCCTATGTCTACAGACATTGAAACATATATGTATATAAAACATACATTGACATTCTATAAAATTAGGCCTATACTGGACATAGTTTTTTTTTTTTTTTTTTTGAGATGGAGTCTCACTCTGTTTCCCAAGCTGGAATGGTGCGATCTCGGCTCACTGCAACCTCCGCCTCCCGGGTTCAAGTGATTCTCATGCCTCAGCCTCCTGAGCACGCATCACCATGCCCAGATGAGTTTTGTATTTTTAGCAGAGAGGGGATTTCACCATGTTGGCCAGGATGATCTTGATCTCCTCAAGTGATCTGCCTGCCTTGGCCTCCCAAAGTGCCAGGATTTCAGGTGTGAACCACTGCACCTGGCCCATAGTTTTAATATTTCATTTGCTATTATGATATAAGCATTTTTCCTTGCCAAAATATTCTACAAGGTTCGCCACTTAGCTATGCAGTCTTGGACAAGTCATTGAACCTCTCAGTGCCTTATTTTTTCATCTACAATAGGATAATAATAAAGATAATGATAATATACTTAATGTATAAGTTTATTATATGCATAAATTCATATAATGCATATAACAAACTTATTAATTCATGCAAAGTATTCAGAACAGGACTGAGATGTTGTAAATGCTGAGTTAATATTATTCTTATTTTAAAAACATGATTTCAGATCACCTGAGTTCGGGAGTTTGAGACCAGCCTGACTAACATGGAGAAACCCCATCTCTATTAAAAATACAAAAATTAGCCAGGAGTGGTGGTGTATGCCTGTAATCCCAGCTACTCGGGAGGCTGAGGCAGGAGAATCACTTGAACCTGGGAGGCAGAGGTTGCAGTGAGCTGAGATTATACCATTGCGCTCCAGCCAGGGCAACATGAGTGAAACTTCGTCTCAAAACAAAACAAAACATGGTTTATAATTTTTCATATTTCATCATATGAATATACAATAATATATTTAGCTACTTCCTTATTGGACACTTTTTAAAAGCCAAATATTCATTATTACAGGTAATGCTCTAATGAATAAACATTTTTGTACATAATTTTTTCCCTTGAGAATGTACATAATATATACTTCCTAGAAGTGATATTACTGTGCATCACAGCTTTCAGGTATAATACAGTGTCCTTTTGATTTTATTATGGAAAAGTAGTGTTAAAATGTGGCTTTTTAATTATCACTGGGTTAAGACAGAGAGTTGATTCTTCAAGAGTTGTGATGTGGCATTCATATGCCTATTGATTTGCACATATCACATTGGAGGCACATTAGGAGCCATTGGAGTTATTGGTGTGAAAGACAGGCAGCTGGCCAGGCACAGTGGCTCATGCCTGTAATCCCAGCACTTTTCGAGGCTGAGGTGGGCAAATCATGAGGTCAGGAGATCGAAATCATCCTGGCACTGTGAAACCCTGTCTCTACTAAAAATACAAAAAATTAGCCAGGCATGGTGGCACACGGCTGTAATCCCAGCTACTCGGGAGGCTGAGGCACAAGAACCGCTTGAACCTGGGAGGTGGGGAGGTTGCAGTGAGCTGAGATCGCGCCACTGCACTCCAGCCTGAGTGACAGAGCAAGACTCCATCTCAAAAAAAAAAGAAAAAAAAAAAAAGGCAGCCATTTCTTTTCCTCCATGTTTGGGCTGAAGACTAATCCTATAGGTAACTTTGGGTCTGCTTATATCACACAGAACCAGCTATGCCAAAATGCAGGCATTTCCCATTACAAAGACTCTAAAATAGCTCTTTTGCAGAACTGAAGAGGCTAGTAAGTTTGCTCCCTTTTCCCTTCAATGTAAAATTTTTATAATATAAGTGTTTATAGCTGTGTTTGTTTAAAACATTCATGTCCCTAAAATTTCCATTCCAGTGAAGACAGCAGAGGAAGGCTGAGGAAAATTAGGCCTTAGAAATCTGAAGCAGAGATTATAGTAAAACACAAAAAGTCTGGGAGATGCACAGGTGTTTCTCTGAAGGACATTTTTTTTTCTCCAAGTGATATACCTGAGCATTGAAGGGCATTTTTGAAATCATGAGAACTCTGTGTTTGACTATGTCAAAGAAGTTGATGTAGGAATATTTATAAATATATTCCTTAACTTGTAGCTCATGTGTGAAAATGGAAAAGATGAGGCAGCTTATTGTTGGTTTTCCCTGGCCGCTTATGTGGCATTCCCCTAACCCTGATTGCAATGCTTGGTGGCTTACACTGGCAAAACAAAAATCATTCTTCACTATGGTTTGGGACAGAGCTTCCAGATCTTATTGGGAGGTCAAATCCCCAGAACCCTTCTCCATATTTTGCCATTCTCAACTCTGATTTGTGTAGACTATAATTTGACTCTGAAGCTGCTCAGTTTAACAATTACAAGTTCACATTGTTAAGGACCAATGGTAGCATCACGAGACCTAGTAAAATAATTTTACACACACAACTTACATTTTTTTCATGCAATTTGTATGCTTACTGGTTTGAGAATTCACAGAAAATATAATTAAAGCTATTGAAGCCAAAGAATATAAGGATATTTCCTCTATTATTAGCCAGTCTGCAGTGTCACTGTAATAATAGCACCTGTGTAAGTACTCTGAAAACCTTGCCAATGCTTTATAGGCTTTGTAAACTGAGATAACCACTGCTTTCATGAAAGGAGGGCAGGTCATCCCCAACCAGGGATCAGTTATTCCTTCCTCCTATTGTTTGCTGATTTAATTCTCTTTGTAATAGTGAAGTTGGATTAGGAGTCTAGAGCTAGCAATGCATGCCTTTCCAAAGGAGTGCTGGAAGGACCAGGAGTCAATTTCATTGCTTTCGTGAGGTATGCCCCTCCTTCCAGTCTTTTCCTGGTATTTTGGAAGTTCAGATCTGGTTCAGGGAGATGCCACTTCTTCCATCAGTGCTGTGGGTATTTTCTAAAAGCCTCCCATCAGTGGTCCTGATCTTGGTCAGTGGGACCACATCTCAGTCTTTGTTATTACACAGAATACAGCACTGCTTCTAAAGGCAAAGAGGCAGAAAGCTAAGTTTACTCTACAGTTAATTAATTGATTGATGAGTTGTTTCATTTATGTTTAACAAGTAGATATCAGGAGTCTGCTGTTTGATGAGAGCTGCTTTAAGCTTTGCAGAAGTTTATAAAACATAAAACACAGTCCCTGTTGAAAGCAGTCTAGCATACAAAGAGGAGTTGGTATCATTACTTCTGGAACTATTCCAAACAATCCAAAAAGAGGGAATCCTTCCCAGATCATTTTATGAGACCAACATCATCCTAATACCAAAACCCAGCAGAGACTCAACCAAAAAGAAAACTTCAGGCCAATATCCCTGATGAACAGAGATGCAAAAATCTTCAATAAAGCACTGGCAGACCAATTGCAATAGGACATCAAAAAGTGTATCCATCACGCTTTTTGGATTGTGTGTATCCATCACAATCAAGTAGGCTTCATCCTGGGAATGCAAGTCTGGTTCAACATACACAAGTCTGTAAACGTAATTCACCACATAAACAATAAAAAACAAAACCCACATGATTATCTCAATAGGTGCAGAGAAGGCCTTCGACAAAATTCAACAGCCCTTTATGCTAAAAACTCTCAATAAACTAGGTGTTGACGGAATGTATCTGAAAATAATAAAGGCTATTTACGACAAACTCACAGCCAGTATCATACTGAATGGGCAAAAACTGGAAGTATTCCCTTTGAAATCTGGTACTAGATAAGGATGCCCTCTCTCACCACTCCTATTCAATATTCTAGCCAGAGCAATTTCTAGCCAGAGCAATCAGGCAAGAAAAAGAAATAAAGTGTATTCAACTAGGAAAGGAGGAAGTCAAATTGTCTCTCTTTGCAGATGATGTGATTGTATATTTAGAAGACCTCATCGTCTCAGCCCAAAATCTCCTGAAACTGGTAAGCAGCTTCAGCAAAGTCTCAGGATACAAAATCAATGTGCAAAAATCACAAGCATTCCTATACACCAATAACTGACTTAAAGAGAGCCAAATCAAGAATGAACTACCATTCACAATTGCTACAAAGAGAATAAAATACCTAGGAATACAGCTAACAAAGGATGTAAAGGACTTCTTCAAGGAGAACTACAAACCACTGCTCAAGGAAATAGGAGAGGACACAAACAGATGGAGAAACATTCCATACCCATGGTTAGGAGAATCAATATTGTGAAAATGGCCATACTGCCCAAAGTAATTTACAGATTCAATGCTGTCCCCATCAAGCTACCAATGACCTTCTTCACCAAACTGGAAAAAACCACCTTAAACTTCATATGGAACCAAAACAGAGTCCACAGAGCCAAGACAATTCTAAGCAAAAAGAACAAAGCTGGAGGCATCACACTACCTGACTTCAAACTATACTACAAGGCTACAGTAATCCAAACAGGATGGTACTGGTAGCAAAACAGAGATGTAGACCAATGGAACAGAACAGAAGCCTCAGAGGCAATGCCACACATCTACAACCATCTGATCTTTGACAAACCTGACAAAAACAAGCAATGGGGAAAGGAGTCCCTGTTTAATAAATGGTGTTGGGAAAACTGGCTAGCCATGTGCAGAAAGCAGAAACTGGACCCCTTCCTGACACCTTACACTAAAATTAACTCCAGTTGGATTAAAGATTTAAACACAAGACCTAACACCATAAAAACACTAGAAGAAAACCTAGGCAAAACCATTTAGGACATAGGCATAGGCAAGGACTTCATGACTCAAACACCAAAAGCATTGGCAACAAAAGCCAAAATAGAGAAATGGGATCTAATTAAACTCCAGAGCTTCTGCACAGCAAAAGAAACAATCATTAGAGTGAACCGGCAACCAACAGAATGGGAAAAAATTTTTGCAATCTACCCATCTGACAAAGGACTAATATCCAGAATTTGCAAAGAACTAAAACAGATTTACAAGAAAAACACCCATTCAAAAGTGGGCAAAGGACATGAGCAGACACTGTTGAAAAGAAGACATTTATGAGGCCAACAAACATATGAAAAAATGTTCATCATCACTGATTGTTAGAGAAATGCAAATCAAAACCTCATTGAGATACCATCTCATGACAGTTAGAATGGCGATCATTAAAAAATCTGGAGACAACAGATGCTGGAGAGGATGTGGAGAAATAGGAACACTTTTACACTGTTGGTGGGAATGTAAATAAGTTCAACCATTGTAGAAGACAGTGTGGTGATTCCTCAAGGACCTAGAAATAGAAATTCCATTTGACCCAGCAATCCCATTACTGGGTATATATCCAAAGAATTATAAATCATTCTATTATAAAGACACATGCACACATATGTTTATTGTGGCACTGTTTACAATAGCCAAGACCTGGGACCAACCCAAATGCCCATTGATGATAGACTAGGCAAGGAAAATGTGGCATATATACACCATGGAATACTATGCAGCCATAAAAAAACACTGAGTTCATGTCCTTTGTAGGGATATGGATGAAACTGGAAACCATCATTCTCAGCAAACTGACACAAGAACAAAAAACCAAACACCGCATGTTCTCACTCATAGGCAGGTGTTGAACAATGAGAACGCATGGACACAGGGAGGGGAGCATCACACACGGGTCTGCTGAGGGGGGAATAGAGGAGGGACAGCAGGGCGGGTAGGGAGGTTGGGGAGGGATAACATCGGGAGAAATGCCAGATAAAGGTGACGGGGGGATGGAGGCAGCAAACCACATTGCCATGTATATAACTATGCAACAATCCTGCATGTTATTCATATGTACCCCAGAACCTAAAGTGCAGTAAAAAAAAAAAAGGAAAAAAAATATATAAAGCAATCTGGAGTATAAGACAGAAGCACTGCACACTAGAGAACAGAATGGAAAAATTATATATTTTCCTATTCTTAGCCCACACAGGTTTTCCATTAATGATAAAAGGACATAACTAATAATTCACAACCACATACCTTCTTAACATACAGCATCTGTGGGAAAAAAAGCTGTTAAAGTATGAAAAAAAACCGCACAGTAGGACTGCAAAGATATTTACTTATTACAGAGATTTACTGATATGATAAAATTAAACAACCATAATTTTCTAATTTATTAGAAAATCTCCATCACCTTCTGTCATTCCCCAAAGTCTATCCATTGAAAAGATTCTTTTAAAAATAACATCATTAGTTTTCAAATACTCTAAAATAAAAACAAATGGGCTTTTTCAAGGTTTACAAAATTTTTTCAAAATAAACGCAAAGTAAAAGCTAGGGCCAGCTGGTGGTGAAAGGACTAAGGATTACATTGTGTGGTACACAGCTGGAGTGCTATGGAACTCAAATGAGGAGAGCTGGGCATTAAACCTCTTGGAAGATGAAATGCAGGGAAAGCAAATGAGAAAAGCTAGATAGAGAGCTATTTTCTGCACATTTACTTCTGACTCATTATGGGACTCCTTAAGGGCACTTTGGAAATGTACCCTAATCCACCAATCATAGTTACATACAGTATTGTTAAAATATATAAACATTTTCAATCTTATAATGAAAGTAATAGCTTTTATAGAGCAGAAGACTCAGAAAACATACACATAACACACAAAAGAAAAATAAATCATCTATAATCTAACCACCTAGAAATAACTATTGTTATGCCCTTACTTTTTTCCAGTGTAAATGATTTTGATTGCATTTACATTGGATTCTCAGACCAGAGGGTGTACTGATTCCATAAAAATAATGAGTTGGATTCATATGAGATCACTGTATTGGTTATTTTGACAATAATTTTCGCCCTGTCTGCCTTTTGCTTGGCAGTTATTTTGAAAAATTTTTGTAGCCGTTGAAAAAAACCTATTTGTTTTTATTTTACAGTATTATTGTGATTATTTTAGAGTATCTGAAAGCTAATGGCATTATTTTAAAGAGGATCTTTTCAATGGATAGACTTTTGGGAATAGTTGTTTAATTTTCTCATATCAGTAAATCTCTGTAATAGGTAAATATCTCTACATCTTATAGTGGGGTTTTTTTTTGTACTTTTAACAGGTTTTTTTCCCCATAAATTATGTATATTAAGGAGGTATATGTTTCTGAATTATTAGTTATATCCTTTATCATTAATGGAAAACCTGTGTGGGCTAAGAATAGAAAAATAGGAAATGTCAGACAACTTAAAGTTTCTGATATGTGTGAAGCTATTAGGTGAATTTAAGCCCTTGACCAGTGACAGGTGCATTTGGAACAGGAAATTGCCTGAGCACTGGCCTTCTGTACGTGGGGAAGAACCCTGGCTTTGGAAGTGTGCTTTCTGAATCTGAAATTATTCTATTTGTTCTATCCATTTAGTGCTTTACCAAGAAAGGGAGCAGAGGGGTTTTGTGTTTTAGAAGAACATCACAAATTCTCCATGTTCCAGAAGTTGTTACTGACCATACAACTGTAAAGTAGAGTTTATTCCTTCTCTCTCCCACTTGTCACATGTATGTCTTTTGACTGATTGAGAAATCTTAACCCTTTTGGAAATTGGTGGCTCCTTGCTAGGTTTTTAAAAAGGCATTTTTTAGTATACTGTCTGGCTGCCCTAGTTCTATAATGTCTTTGATTTAACTCCCCTCCTGCCCCTTTTTTAGGTATCTCTGAGACCTTATTTTGAGGGGTAGGGATCACAAACTCAGAGGTCAGGCAGGTAGTATGATAAGAATATAAGATTCTAGGAAAGAATGGGAAGAACTGTGACAGAATGGAGCATACTTATCTCTCCAAAAGTAATTAAAAAAATAAAACAACAGAAATATATTTTGATGGCCAAACAGGAAATCCAAATTTGGCTTGAAGCCTACCACTTTATGGTCCCTGTAGTAATAACGGTGGTAGAGTAGTCATGTAATGATAACGATTGTAAAAATAGCTAACATTTATTGAGTACTTACTATGTGCCAGGCACATGTATGATCTCATTCTGTCTTCACAGTAAAGGTAAATGTTATTATTATCCCCATCTTAGAGATGAAACTGAGGCTTAGAGAGGTTCTTTGCCCATGTCACAGAGATCATAAGTAGCAGAGTCAAAGCCAGGTTTGTCTAACTGAGAATCTTGAGCTCTGTGATGTCTTTTGATTTTAGGCCACAGAACTTTGAATTGCACTTGGTAGGAAGAAAATAGTCAGTGGTTAAGCTACTCAGTGTTGGCACCAGCCAGTTTTGTGGCCTTGGGGGAAGAAGTCAGGCCTGGAAAAAGGGGCAGTGTTCTTGGTCCTATAAGGAGGAGGAAACAGCAGAGCCAGGTCTGCTGTGGTGTAAACAGGCTCTAGGAAAGTCTTCACCAGGTACTTTGGGAGGTGATTTCCTTGGTAGAGGGTAAAGAAAGTAATAGTTCCTGTGAGGTGCCGAAGATATGTGTGGATTTGGGGATGGGGTGTATATGCAGCATATAGGAGTGGAAAATCAGACTAAATGGAAGTTTAGTAGGAGCTTGTAATGTAGGTTTTGGCAGATTTGAGTAAGGTCTACTGGAATATTTTATACCCTGGCTCCCTTTAACTGTGTATGTGGGAATATTTAGAACTGTAGAATAAATAATTAAAATATATGGGATTGAGATTTAATCCAGGGCTTCTTGTTGCAGTACCACTTTAAATCTGAATGAGGTTTTAGTCTGGGCACAGGGGACTGTCTTTTGTTTGGCTTATCTTAGTCAGCTCCTACTCATACACCACAGAGTCGCTTTTCTTGGGCATAGTGGATCTCTATCAGGATCACTGGCATTTCCCGTGATATTTAGCAGAAAAAGGGTTGTAAGGTTCACAAACCTTTGGTTGTTGAACCAACTAGCACCACCAAAATATTCGACTGTTAATATAGCACCTTTAAACAAACAAGTGACTTGTACTTTGTAGTCCTCAAACCTTCTCTAAGTCACTTTAACACAAGGAAATGAAAAGTAAAGCCAAACTGTTCGTGTAACCAGCTGCGTGTGAACATAAACCCTAGGAAACACAGTGGCCTCTGTGAGAGGCCTGCTTTCATAAACCTCACAGAGCCCTAAAGAAAATTTTTTTAAGCATACACACACACACACACACACACACACACAAAGAATTAAAAGACTATGTCTCAACTTTCGTTCCTGAAAAAAGGTTAATATACTACAAAAATATATAAGAAGGTAAGCTTTGATTGATACTTTCTGCCCCCTAAAGACTTTTAAATAGATACTGAAGGAGAAGGAAGCAACTTTAGTTGGAAGAAACTTAATGCGCCTCGAAGTGAGTAGGGGTGGGACCAAAACTCCAGCAGGAGTGGGTCTAGGGAAGCCTTTCTGTTGAACTGTTTCATTGGTTTAAAATGATCACTTTCCTAGAAGCAACAAGAAAAACTGGTCCAGTTTGTTTTCAAAGTTGGAAGTAAATACTTATGTAAGCAGCTCCTGACTTTGCAGCATTTCCATCAGGAATATCATTTAAGAATTTGGCCAGATCTCAAGTGATTTATGTTTAGTAAACAAGATTATCTTCAGCTTCCTATTGTGGAAGAGCAAATGGTTTGGGGTTTAGTTGCTGCTTTTCAGCCTCTTTTTAATTGCTTCTTCAAGTTAGTACTGCATTAATCTCTATTATTTATCTTCAGTGTTGGTTTGCGACAGAAGCAAGAAACCAGAACAGTGGTTGAAACTAGAATGGCTTAAAGTGTTAATACCCTTGTTGTAGATTTACCAAAAACAACAACTATTTATTAAGGTTGATGGGAGAGAGAGAGCAAGAATGAGAAATAGCTTTTGCATACACTTGGAATTCACCTTTTTATATTTTTTATGATATGACAGATGCTCTTAATTTTATGAACAAATGAAATAAAAGGAATCTTTAGATCACTGTTTTGAATGCTTATGATTATGTTTTTAAGAGTTTAATCTTCTTTCAATGTAGGAAAAGATTTGTTTTTGAAATTGTGGCTACCTATTGAAAAATGACACTTCTTGTTGATATTTGAGGATACATTATTATGATAATGTGAAATACCAACATATTGTATATTTAAAATGTGGGTAAATTTTTAATATGTTCTACATTTAAATTAGTTTTTAGAGGTCCTGTATTAAAGGTCTTCCTATTATTAGGTTTAGATTTGTGTGAGAGAGGTAAACATTTTAGCATGTAAGTGATCATGTTATTTCCCATGGCTGGACAAAAAATGAAGTGTTTCAGAGCATAACATTTGGGAAACTATGTATTACATATTTCATATTCCCCACAGATAAAAATAGCTACTCACATCTAGTTAGTGGGTTTCTGCTGTTATACCTACCACCAACACCTTTTCCCGAGTCTTGACTTGATGGTCTCTTCCTTAACTACTGTCTTAATATTTTAAGTTTCATATCTTGCACACAATGCAAACCAAGCAAAGATTAAATGTTTAGAGAAGGTCACTCTGTCTTTCAGATTGTATCAGCTATTTTAAGTCTAATTCTTAAACTGCTCCTGATACCTCGGCAGCAGGCCATGTAGTTGTCATTTTGTCTCATTAGAGTTAAGTCTAGTCCTGTCAAGAACAGATTTACTAGTCTTTTTAAATTGCCTGCTTAAAATTTTTCATTTCCAAAATCAGCTGAAGAATTTAAGATGGTGACAAGTATGGACTGAGGTCAAGTATAAATTCTGAGTAGATTAGGAATTCACTGAAGGAAGAAAATGAAGAGATGAACGATTTTAAGGCTGTTGTGGGAGAGTAGAGGATTTCTGAAGCATTCGTATCTAGGAAAATGGAATAGGGCTTAAATTGTGTAGTTGTATGGCAATGGATATCAAATTTATTTGACTGGTATAAATGATTTTGTACCTTTTTGGATTTAAGTATGCCATCTATTCCCCTAGGGAACTAGAGGCTAAGCATTAGATAATTGGAAGGTTGAAGAAAACCAGATGAAGATAAGATGGAATCTGGAGAGGACGAAAGAGGGAAGTGTGCCCAGCTAGCTGAAAATAATGATAACATGAAGAAGGCCAAACAAGGGTTAGGTGTGCAGCCTCCTCATGGGCAAAGCCAGCGGAATCTGTATTCTGTCATATAAAGGAAAGAGGACTGAAAAAGGGGAGGTGAAGAGATGTTTAGGAAGAAGCAGAATGTTTTTTCAGAAAACTTGTTGGATGAAATAATGCATATATGCATCTCTGGAAATAGGAGAGGGCCAGGTTTCCCAGCAATGGTCAGGCTTATTTTGTTGATGCTGCCTACTAAAGTCTGAGGGATGGTGGCCATGGCACTCATCCTTGTGACAATACCATCATAGGATGATTATAGTTAATATATAGTTTCAAATAGCTAGAAGGAGAATATTGAATGTTCCCAACACAAAGAAATGATAAATGTTTGAGATGATGGATATACTAATTACATTGATCTGATCACTATACATTTTATGTATCAAAACATCACTAGATACCCCATGGATATGTATAATTACTATATGCCAATTAAAAATAAAATTTAAAAATTTTAAAAATGGAAAAGAATGTAGAGGTTATATTAGCCTGCAGGGAAATGTGGAGCCACAGCAGTTATGTGTGACCTTGAAGGGAGTGGAAGACTGTAGCAGTTGGGACTACGTAAGTGACTGGATAACTTATTTGACTCAGGTCAGTGTAACCTAACATGCTCATTTCTTTTTCTTGAATTATCCCTGACCTGAAGGACTTTGGGTATGGGATCTACTCTGTAATATTGAGGGTAGTTCAGGCACAGTACTGTAATCTCATGCCTGTAATCTCACACTTTTGGAGGCTGAGGCAGGAGGATTGCTTGAGGCTAGGAGTCAAGACCAGTCTGGGCAACAAGGGAGACCTTATTTTTACAAAATATTAAAAAATTAGCCAGGCATGGTGGTGCATGCCTATAGTCTCAGCTACTTGGGAGGCTGAGTTGGTAGGATCCCTTGAGCTGAGAAGTTGAGGTTGTGGTGAGCTATGATTTTATTACTGACTGTACTCCAGCCTGGGCAACAGAGTGAGACCCTATCTCTAAAAAAAAATAATAATAATAAAATAAAATATTTTGAGGGTAAGACTGGTCATATTCTAATATGTGTCATTAAGGTCCTCATTTTGTTCTCTCCAAGCCTCTTCTTGACATATAACATGAGTTCACATTGTTCCCTGACAGGACTCAGTGTACTGGGGGTGTACTTCATGTTCTGTATCTTTCTTGGTTTTCTATGTGCCAGTACTTACTTGTTCACTGTCTGATGTCTCTAGTTTCTTCAGATAACTGGAGCTAATTGGTAAAATCATTAATTCTCTTGTGTAGGGTTAATTTATAACCCTTTCTCTGTTATATATATACATTCAAAAGAAGGATTCATGGTATGTTACATAACTCAAAGAAATAGTGACATTTTTGGCATACCTTTGAGTAAATACTAAGATGATGATATTACGGTAGAGTCATATATATGCATATTTCACTCATGGGAATTCAACTAATACACCTGGCCAAAAGAAAAATGAAAGGCAGGAAATAGCAATTAAAATATGTTGAGCATAGTCCTGGAGTGAGCATAAGATGGGAGATATGAGCCTGCTGTTTATAGGGGAGATTTAATTTCCTCTCAGAGTGAGAGCATTTTGGTTTGAACAGCATGGCCATAAAAATGCAGGCCAGTTACTTTCTCTGATGTTTACCTGAACAGACAATAGTGTTTTCTGGATGACTCATTGTGGACTTACTGAGAAGGCTTAGTATTGTATTTTATGAGGAATTACAGGGAATTTTCAAGGGTAGTCTTAACTATTTGTAATTGTTGCCTTGGTTTGATTTTAGACTTTAACCCAGTTCCCTGCATTATCAGGTATGACTTCACAGTGTTGGCCAGTTGAGGGTAGGTCTTTTAAAGCTTCTTGAGATTTGGGACTGTGTATTCTTCATCATTGCCAAAGCAACTCAGAAAATATTTTTGTTGAATGAAATAATGAATACATAACACCTCTGCCTGATGTTCTCCCTGCCTGCCATGGTACCTAGGGCATGGGGACATTCTGGCTGCTTTGGTTTAGAAGAGATGGGTTTTGCTGAGTGACTTAGGCTGTCTGCTGGAACTGGATTGCAAGTCATAGACTTATTGAGACCATCTTTTCTTCCTACTTCTGGTGCTGCCCTAGCCAAAGAAGGTGGCAGTGGGGATGGTTGAAAGTAGAATGATGGTATGTAGGAGGTCCCAGTGGCTTTGAAGGGGTTCTTATTATCATTTCTGTTGTATACTAAATCCATATCTTCTGTGCCATGACAGGGCACCTTGATTGTCATAGACAGTTTCGGCATTCCAGGAATGGATGACCTTCCAATTAGAAGATTACACTTCCTCCATTGCCCCTTGCAGATGGATGGTTTTGAACTCTGGAATTATAGGTGACATAAATTAAAGCTGCTGGTTAAAGATATGCCCCCAGCCTTCTGTTCTTTCCTTTTAAATGTGGTCCAGTTGTGCTCTACAGTAATGATCCTAGTATTTTATGCACAACTTGCCCAGTAGCTTACAATTATGTGTCACAAAGAAAAGTTTTAACTGTTTGGCAGGTGGCCTTGTCTGATGACAATACTGAGCATGTGGCATCTTGTTCTGTATCTCACAGTATCATCATGACACTAACTGAAAAGACCCTGGTTTCTGCAAGGCGTCTGCTAGACCAGGCAAGATTAAGTAAAGGTAATTACCATCAAGTTTTTCTATTTTTTACATTACATTTAGAGAGGTTTGGTTACTGCCCTTGGTGAATTTGGAAGCTCCTGTATATGACATCTAGATCTTCCTACAGACATGAATATGATCTGACTGCTAACCTGTCATTCTCATATAGCCTTCTGTCAGCCTCCTTAGCCAATTTGATATTTTTATTATTTATTTACTTATTTTTTACCTTTTCTTCAAGAAATAGGGTCTCACAATGTTGCCCAGGCTGGACTAGAATTCCTGCTCCTAGTTCAAGCAGTCCTCTTGCCTTACCTTCCCAAGTAGCTGGGACTATAAGTGCACACCACTATGCCCAGCAATATTTTTATTTTTGTAATGTGTCATGTATCCAGTGATTGTTATAATAGAATCACAGAAATGGAGAGACTCCTAGAGGTAATCAAATTTGGTGGTTTTTAAGCCTTTTATTCCCTCTAAAGGGATAGTAGAACCATTAAAAAATAGAATTTATCACAATATGTAAATCAGAGAAAAGCTGAACTTCTGGTCAGAGAGGAACACAGATGAAAGGCTAAATGTGTCTATCGTTTTTTACTCTGCTCCCAACCCAGCCTTTTAAGTATCTAGGGGCTCTGTGGACCTCAATTTGAAAACCATAGTTCTGGAGTAATGGAAGTACTACTACATTAAGTAAATCCTTCTAGCACCAGTTGGCACCAATTTGCTATTTATTGCTTCCTGAGGGTAAAATTTTAAAACAAAACTGCTCCAAGTTATTCTCTTGCATTTGTCTATAGTGTGAATTACCTATAGACACTCACCAGTCATCAAGAAGCTTATTGTTTATCTTGAATGTTCGGCCCCACCAGCATGCACTATAGGTACCACAAGCGAGAGGCTGACCTAAGTGACAGAGTGGTACTCACTTTTTAATTTGATGATGATTATGCCATCTGGATAGCACTTAAGAGATTGGGATATACTAGATGAGATAGGCTCTAATTGTGTAGATTGGTGATTGTCAAAGTGTGGTCCCCTGACTAGCAGCATAGGCATCTTTCAAAACTTGTCAGAATATAGATTTTGAGGGGCTGGGTGCCATGGCTCACTACTGTAATCCCAGCACTTTGGGAGGCCGAGGTGGGAGGATCATTTGAGGCCAGGAATTTGAGACCACCCTGGGCAACATGGTGAGACTCTGCCTCTAAATAAAAAATGTTCTAAAAATTAGCCAGGCCTGGTGGTGCACATGTGTAGTCTCAGCTACTAGAGAGGATCCCTTGACCCCAGAAGTCAGAGGCTGCAGCGAGCTGTGATTGTACCACTGCACTGCAGCCTGGGTGACAAAGTGAGGCCCTGTCTCTTAAAAAAAAACAAAAAAAAAACAAAACAAAAAGACAGCAACAACAACAAAAAAACCAAACCAACATCAGAGAATACTATAAACACCTCTATGCAAATAAACTAGAAAATCTAGAAGAAATGGATAAATTCCTGGATGTGTACACCCTCCCAAGACTAAACCAAGAAGAAGTCGAATCCCTGAATAGAACAATAACGAGTTCTGAAATTGAGGCAGTAACAGCCTACAACCAAAAAAGCCCAGGACCAGACGGATTCATAGCCAAATTCTATCAGAGGTACAAGGAGGAGCTGGCACCATTCCATCTGAAACTATTCCAAACAATTAAAAAAAAAAAAAAACTCTTCCCTAACTCATTTTATGAGGCCAGCATCATCCTGATACCAAAACCTGGCAGAGAAACAACAAAAGAAGAAAACTTCAGACCAATATTCCTAATGAATATCAATGCGAAAATCCTAGATAAAATACTGGCAAACCAAATCCAGCAGCACATCAAAAAGCTTATCTGCCACGATCAAGTTAGCTTCATCCTTGGGATGCAAGGCTGGTTCAACAAATGCAAATCAATAAAAGTAATCCATCACATAAACAGAACCAGTGACAAAAACCACATGATTATTGCAATAGATGGAGAAAAGGCCTTTCATAAAATTCAAACTCCCTTCATGCTAAAAACTCTCAATAAACTAGGATTGATGGAACATATCTCAAAATAAGAGCTATTTATGACAAACCCATAGCCAATATTATACTGATTGGGCAAAAGCTGGAAGCATTCCCTTTGAAAACCAGCACAAGACAAGGATGCCCTCTCTCACCACTCTTATTTAATATAGCATTGGAAGTTCTGGCCAAGGCAATCCGGTAAGAGAAAGAAATAAAGGGTATTCAAATAGGAAGAGAGGAAGTAAAATTGTCTCTGTTTGCAGATGACATGATTCTATATTTAGAATCATTTCAGCCCAAAATCTCCTGAAACTGATAAGCAACTTCAGCAAAGTTTCAGGATACAAAATCAATGTGCGAAAATTACAAACATTGATATAGATCAATAGTAGACAAGCAGAGAGCCAAATTGTTAATGAACTCCCATTCACAATTGCTACAAAGAGAATAAAATACGTAGGGATACAGCTTACAAGATTTGTGAAGGACCTCTTCAAGGAGAACTACAAACCACTGATCAAGAAATAAAAGAGGACACAAAGAAATGGAAAAACGTTCCATCTTGATGGATAGGAAGAATCAATATCATGAAAATGGCCATTCTGCCCAAAGTAATTTATAGATTCAGTGCTATTATGAATTACTTTAAATTTCATATGGAACCAAAAATGAGCTTGTATAGCCAAGACAATCCTAAAAAGAATGAAGCTGAAGGTATCACACTACCCAACTTCAAACTTTACTACAGGGTTACAGTAAATAAAACAGCATGGTACTGGTACCAAAACAGACATATAGACCAATGGAACAGAGCACAGACCTCAGAAATAAAACCACGCATTTACAACCATCTTTGAAAAACTTGACAAAAACAAACAATTGGGAAAAGATTCTCTATTTAATAAATGGTACTAGGAAAACTGGCTAGCCGTATGCAGAAAACTGAAACTGGACCCCTTCCTTACACCTTATACAAAAATTAACTCAAGCTGGATTAAAAACTTAAATGTAAACCCCAAAACCATAAAAACCCTAGAAGAAAATCTAGGCAATACCATTCAGGACATAGACATGGATAGGCTTCATGATGAAAACACCAAAAGCAATTGCAACAAAAGCCAAAGTTGAGAAATGGGATCTAATTAAACTAAAGAGCTTCTGTGAAGCGAAAGAAACTAGCATTAGAGTAAACAGGCAACCTACACAGTGGGAGAAAATTTTTTGCAGTCTAACCATCTGACAAAAGTCTAATATTCAGAATCTACAAGGAGCTTAAACAAATTTACAAGAAAAAAACAACTCTATGAAAAAGTGAGCAAAGGATATGAACAGACACTTCTCAAAAGAAGACATTTATGTGGCCAAGAAATGTGAAAAAAGCTCAACATCACTGATTGTTAGAGAAATGCAAATCAAAACCACAATGAGATACCATCTCATGCGAGTCAGAATGGCAAAAATTATTAAAAAGTCAAGAAACAACAGATGCTGGTGAGGCTGTGGAGAAACAGGAACGTTTTTACACTGTTGGTGGGAATGTAAATTAGTTCAACTATTGTGGAAGACACTGTGGTGATTCCTTAAAACTCTAGAACCAGAAATACCATTTGACCCAACAATCCCATTACTAGGTATATACCCATAGGCTTAACAAATCGTTCTACTCTAAAGACACGTGCACACATATGTTCATCGCAGCACTATTTACAACAGCAAAGACTTAGAGCCACCTCAAATGCCCATCAATGGTAGACTGGATGAAGAAAATATAGTACATATATACCATGGAATACTATGCAACCATAAAAAATAATGAGATCATGTCCTTCGCAGGGACATGGATGAAGCTGGAAGCCTTCATCATCAGCGTACTAACACAGGAACAGAAAACCAAACACCACATGTTCTCACTCACAAGTAGGAGTTGAACAATGAGAACACATGGACACAGGGAGGGGAACAACACACACCAGAGCCTGTCAGGGGTTGGAGGGCAAGGGGAGGGAGAGCATTAGGACAAATACCTAATGTATGCAGGGCTTAAAACCAGGATGATGGGTTGATAGGTGCAGCAAACCACCATGGCACATGTATACCTATGTAACAAACCTGCATGTTCTTCACATGTATCCTGGAACTTAAAGTAAAAAACAAAACAAAACAAAACAAATTTGTGACTAGGTCTCCTGAATCAGAAACTTTGAGGGTGGAGCCCAAGCAATTTGTATTTAATAAACCTTTTGGGTGATTCTGTTGCATGTTACAGTTTGAGAACCACTGGTGTTAGTGAATCCCGTGGCAATGCCAAAGGCTGGCCTGGGGTGCCTTAATCCTGCATCCCCTTTCTATATAGCATTCTTCTTGCTTTGCTATAGAAGCTCAGTATATTTTTCCTTTGTGAAGTCTCAGGCAACTTCAGCTTCAAAACTAATACCCTAGCTTGGACTTCCAATTAGATTGCCACCCTATACCCCATTTGTGTAGAAATTCTGAAGTAGCCACTGGATGTGTATATACACTTAATTTTTAGATGTTACCTGGAAGCCTGGTCATTTATCAAAGGAAGTGATTTTCTGCTTAACTTACCGGGGCCTCATTTGTCTGAATACTGCTAAGGTAACTTGGGAATTGCAGACCTTTTAGCTGCATGTCTCTAGTGAAGGTCTGATGGAGTGTTTCCTAAGGGCAGTACCTGTGTAATCATGATCATCTTATCTGGGGTACTTTGTTATCATTATAAACTTGTTCCTGTTCTCTGTGTTTTTATGATTCACTAGGCAGTTATTCAGTATCCTGTAGTGGGTGATTCCTAGCCTGGGATCCCAAGAACCACCCCTGATAGCAGAAAAATAAGCTTTGCTTGAATATGTGGTTATACTTTTTGTGAGTGGAATGTCAGTAGTCTTTATAAGATTCTAAAAAGGCTCTATTGCCTTTTACCCTCTTCCCTCAAAAAAGCTGATTTATCATTGCTTTAGTTGCTTTTAGATAATAGTTTTAAGAAGTATTCACAAGATTTGCAGTCATTTGAACTGGAAGACTTTTTGGTTCAGATTTCACAATCCTATTTTAGCCTGTCTTGTCTACTCAGGCGTTACTGTATACATTAAGTCGAGTAAGACTGGTTCTGTACTTGTGCAATCTTGCTTTTCTGTTTTTGGTATTTGAGAGCAGTACATACTTGTTGCCATCAACAATGGTAATGCATTTGGATAGTGCTTTCCAGCTTATCCAGTAATTTCAGGTATAGCTTCTTTTTGAAATTTGATACTGTGAGATATATAGAGCAGGAGGATATTAGCCTTATTTTTTGCAGGTGATGACACCGAGGCTTAGTGTCATCACTGAAAACAAGGTTTACCTATCACATAAAAGCTTTGGGCACTCCCACTATGCTCATGGTCGGGTTGCTTCTAAATATACTTAAATGATGCCTAGAGAAGTCTCAAAAGCTCATTACATCCAAAAGCCTGTTTACTGGCACATTAAATCATTATTATCTCTAAAGGCAATGGATCATGTTAAACTTTTGGATTTCTTTTTTGCTTTTCCTTATTTAATTTTTTTTAAAAAAACAAAACCTAGATGTAGATATGATTTCCCCATTTCACAGTCAAATAAAGCCTGGCCCCAGCCCCTCTTTCTTCTGTCTTCTACAGATATCTTTCAAAATCCTGT
Source organism: Plecturocebus donacophilus (assembly GCA_004027715.1). NCBI lineage: Eukaryota > Metazoa > Chordata > Mammalia > Primates > Pitheciidae > Plecturocebus > Plecturocebus donacophilus. The sequence continues at coordinate 50,184 of PVKP010008042.1, read as the reverse complement.
TCAATCATATTTTTTAGGATGTTGGGTCAAGAGATGGCAAATCATTGCCAGCTGGTGGCATCACCTCATTTTCGTTAGATTGTTCTTTGGGTTTCAAAGACTAGTGCCCTTGTAACTTACATTACACAGCCTTAAAATTGCACATAAAAGTTTGCTGTGGGAGCGTAGCAAATGTAAGATAAATTGAGAAGGTTAAGGGGAAAACTGTGCTAAGAGCTTCTCATAAATGAATTTTCATCATAAAAGCACAGTGATTTTTCCAAGTGACAAATTAACTCAAGAATTGTGCTCTGCATTTTTAAACAATGTGCGGTAGAGTAAAAGGGTAATTCCATTTGTCTTTAAGCCAGAGGTTAGTGCCTCAGCATATTCCACTTGTGGTTTTTGACTAATAGGGTAGAAAAGAAAGCTGTTTATATTTTTATAAAATATAATAGGGTAGAAAAGAAAGCTGTTTATTTTTACTTTGCAGATGTGTTGTATCTATGAGTTAGTTGATAAAGAGATGCTGTGTGTTAAGGCAGGCTGTCATAGGAAAGGTGTTTGTGTTGAGGCGTGGGGCCAAAGCATTTTCCAAAAGGAATATTTGTGCTTAGAAAACTTCTTATAAATATTCTTGTTCAGACTTGAATTCCTCTTTTACTTCAGTGGGATCACTGAAAAGGTGTCTGTCATTTATTTCAGTTCCCTGAAATCGGGTCAGTAGAAAAGATACTAGTGGAGTGTGGGTAGTTCTTCTTTCTGCCGCCAAATTAGAAGTTTGATTGTTACAGTGAACTCTGAACAAATGACTTCATCTTTTTATGAGGAATATGCATATTAATGTCTCTCAGACAGTTTCTTGGGGACACACAACATATCGGTATTAATTTTAGGGTTTGTATAATACAATGAGAATAAAGAGAAGAGCCCTACCATCTTGCAGTCTATCTAGTGAAACCTGACAGATCACGTGGAAGCTCTGTATTCTAGTCGTTGATGTCAGTATTATGAGTTTAGACTGGGTTTATCAATAATAATATATATTCCTTTGCGTCTTTCTACTGAAGTTTTTGTTTTCCTTTCTTTGTCCTGTGGCCTTACTGTATTTTTGCTCCAGGATTTCCATTTGTGGGGCAGAGACAGTAGGCATGATGTTAGCTAATTGCCTACAATGCTGGCTGGCATGGACTGGATCTTTCAACGTTGGTGCACAATGCCAAAGATCACATTTTTACTTGAATAAGGTTCTTTGTTGTTTCAGTCTCAGGGGAATCTTAGTATCTGGAGATCAATGAATGCATGCAGATGAGGGACAAGTGCTTGGTTCGGGAACTCCAGGGCCATTTACCAGTCAGTCCTCCAACCGGTGTGGTGGTCTTTACGTTTCTTGGAAGCATAATAGATTCAAGATTTGAGGAGAGGAAGGAGCCTGAAGCAAAGCAGTTCCCTACATTTCCCTAAAGTTCCTTTTAGCTCTGGATCTCTCTTGGAATTGTTCTTTATTTTTTTAACTTCGGCATATTTTTTTTCTAATAAGAAAAAGAAAAGCTACCAAAACAGCATTCTGAATCTCTTCTTCCTGTGGTGGAACCTAGTATTATGGAATCTGTTTACATCTAAATAAGGAAGGTAAATTAGAGTTTCAACAGCATGCCAGTCAGCAGAACTAAAAGCTGTAACTTTCAAAAGAAAATTTATATTCTAATTTTATTTGTTGCCTGTGTTCCATATTTTTTTCTTTTTTCTTTATTTTGAGATGGAGTCTTGCTCTGTCACCCAGGCTGGAGTGTGGTGGCTCAATCTTGGCTCACTGCAGCCTCCACCTTCCGAGTTCAAGCGATTCTTTTGATTCAGCCTCCTGAGAAGCTGGGACTACAGGTGTGTGCCACTACGCCCGGCTATTATTTATTTATTTATTTAGAGATGGAGTCTTGCTTTGTCGCCCAGGCTGGAGTGCAGTGGCGAGATCTTGACTCACCACAACCTCTCCCTCCTGGGTTCAAGTGATTTTCATGCCTCAGCCTTCTGAGTAACTGGGACTACAGGTGTGTGCCACCAGGCCTGGCTAATTTTTTTACATTTTTAGTAGAGACGGGATTTCACCGTGTTAGCCAGGATGGTCTCAATCTCCTGACCTTGTGATCTGCCCTCCTCGGCCTCCCAAACTGCTGGGATTATAGGTGTGAGCCATCATGTCCGGCCCATAATTTTTAATCCGAGATCTTTTTAGAAGTGTTTATTAGACCACAATATGGTAAACACATGGGAGATTTTTTTTTTCTCTCTTTTTTTTTCTCCCATAGGTTATTGGGGAACAGGTGGTGTTTGGTTACATGACTAAGTTCTTTAGTGGTGATCTGTGAGATTTTGGTCTCACCTGAACAATACTGCACCCATCACCTGAACAATACTGCACCCAATTTGTAATCTTTTATCTCTCACCCACTTGCTCCCATTCCCCCTGAGTCCCCAAAGTCCATTGTGACACTCTTAAGTCTTTGCATCCTCATAGCTTAGCTCCCATTTATGAATGAGAACATACAATGTTTGTTTTTCCATTCCTGGGTTATTTCACTTAGAATAATATTCTCCAATCTCATCCAGGTCGCTGTGACTGCCATTCATTCATTCTTTTTTATGGCTGTGTAGTATTCCATGGTATTTATACCACAGTTATTTTTATCTTCTCATTGATTGATGGGTATTTAGGTTGGTTCCACATTTTTTGCAAATGTGAATTTTGAGAAGTCGTAGCTTGATGGGTGTTTTGCTGTTGTATACTCATTTGTCTGGACAGACACTGGACATATGTAGGATTAAGAAATACATGTGTGATTAGAGGACTTACTGTTTATTGAAAAACATATTACCATTAAATTAGAGTGTTGACTTATGATCTGATTTCAAAATAGCTTTGGCCTAATAACTCTTTTCCTTTCAGTTGGCTTTTGACATGTATTCAGACCATGATTTTTTTTCTGTACTTTGAAAAATGTGGGATAAAATTAACATAACACAAACACTATGTATATTTTTGGGCAAGAGAATTTAAGAAAAGTTAATTGACTCAATACTTGGTTCATTTTTTTGACTTCGATGGCTCATAGGCTGGGTGCTATAAAGCCAAGTCCTTGCCTTCCAGGAGATCACAGCCTCCTGTGGGGATAAAAACATGTAAACAAATATTAATAGAAACATGTTACAAGTTGCCCTGTTATTGCCAAAGATATTTATTACACTTTCCTCTTTGAGTCTGCCTCTGAAAATAGTGGAATCTTTTCCTCTTGCTGTGCCTTTTTTTTTTTTTTTGAGCAACTACTTCATTGTCTTAATGTTTACTCTGTTAGAGATTTCATACGAAAGTTAGAATTTTGTTAGCCACTTGGTACTTCTGAACATCTTTTGCTTCCAGCGTTCAAAAGGCAGAAATGTAAGTGGTGATGCCTGAAGTTAGTGTCTTTGTTGGGATTATAAAACATGCAGCACATTTAGGATTTGTATAAAAAAGCGACTTTTCGTTGTTGAAATGTAGACTAGGTTTATACCGAGCTTATTTTTCCTGCAAGTCTGTGGCAAGACTGTTGCACAATAAACTCCAAATCTGCTTGCTTTCTTAAGCTGCTCTTAACATTGCACATATTTGTTTTTATTGTATGTTTCACCTTTCTCCCTTCCAAAAAACCCAGGCCAGAAAAGGGTCTACTTACCGTCTTCTTTGCTTTGAAATTTCCTGAAATTTTCTATCTCTCTCTCTCTTTCTTTTTGTTATTGTTGCTGTTATCTCTTGCATGTTTATAAATGTAATAGCAATCAGTACCTTTTCCTTTTATACTGGTAAATTAGCTGAATAATGTTCATAAAATCTTTAGAATCCTTAGAGAAAGGACTAAATAAAATGAAATAGTATTATGCAAGATGAATAAATTACGTTCCTGCATTAAGCTGAGTTTTATTAAGGTGAGTTTTTTTCTCAGTGCTAATCTTTTTAAAAAAATTTATTTTAGGACTCTAGCTTTATTAATAGTTAATGCTCCTTCCTTTCCCTACTCTAAGGCATTTCTGAACTGGCACAATTATCATTTTTCTTCTTAACTTTATAAAATATAGTATCTTTAAAATGTTACTTAAACATTCTTTGATATCTCTTCCTTGGCCCATGATATGTAAAATTTGACTTTGATAATCTTATTTTATTAAAATCTTGCAAGATTTTTGTCTAGTGCTAGAATATAATTTTCATAGCTAAATTTTAAACCTTAGACTTCAGTTTTATTTTACCTCTCTATATGTGAAAAGCTTAAAGGGCAAACTTATCTGGTTATACTTTACAGTTTTACAGAAAGATCCTTTTCCTCCTTTCACCATCTTGACAACTGAGAAAATTAAGGGAATAATCAACAGACTGGTTTAAGAGAGCGGAAATGTTTCCAGTGTCCTGGAATTTGCTTCCCCCCTGGTATGAAAGCTTGTATTTGTAGCATTCAAAGTGATGTTTTGTAAAAATGTGAAAGACAGGTGTTTACCCTGGCCTTGACCAAGGTGAGAATTTGGGATGGAAAAGTCAGGCTCTATATAGGGGATGTTTTGGAACTTGACCAGTCTGTCAGTTTTGTTACCTACCAATGAAACTGAAAGGTAAGTGAAGGCAATGCAATTTCATAACTCATAATACAGCTTTGACATCTTTTTTTTTTTGGTTAATGTATTTTAAGCAGTTGAATATATTTTCCATAAATTTTACTGCTTTCCATTTACCTTTGAATAGAAGCCAATGAGGAGAAGTATTTAAAAGGTTATGAGCAATAACAGAATGAACTGTTGGAAAAGTCCTTTTGTGGCTTTGCTCAAGTGTGTGCTGGTGTAAAAATTACTATAATTTGATAGTGAAATGTTGGAAAATGATTTTATTTACTATTTAGAAATAACACAAATGGGCCTTGCTTTTGAAATTCACAGGTTCAAAACATTTAGTTATGCCTCACTACCTCAATCTTTGCTCGTTATGCTTTACATTGGTGGAATTAAATATGACACACTGCAATGTTGGATCAACCCCACAGTTCTAAAATACAGGGTTTGATTAAATTCTAAAAATAAAAATAAAGATACTGTACTGTTTAGTGTCAGAAATGGAGATTTGTGTAATTTTGTGTTTAGCTTGAAGTTGTCTCAAGGAAAGAAAGCATCCCAGTGATAGAAGAGGAAAAGAACATTAAGAATACCCTAATATTTCAACTTGCTTGTTGAAATCACAAAAGATTCTTCGGCTTTGGAAAAGGAAATAGTTTGTTCAAAGCTAAATCCTTAGTGTCTGTACTGATCATAATATGGCTAGTCTCCTGGGAAATGGTACTTTTAGTATGTGTGTCTGCCCATGCCAGTAATAAACACGTGTTTATTGGCCATTTGGTGCTGAAGCATCCAGTTTTATCTTTTGGATATACAAGGGCATGTGTGGATGAAGGTCACAGCTTCATGATGCTTGCTGTGAGGCTCATGGGTGTCAGTAGAAAAGCTAATAGTATAATTCCCATAATGCCTAAGAAATTATTTGGAGACCATCCTTTGATTCTTTTGCTTACCTTGTACAGGGATTGTCTATACAGTTTTTCTCAGACTTTCAATCAATGGTGTCATTAACTTGTGCTTTAAAATTCATAAGTTTATATGAGCATTTTCAATGGCCTAAAGTCACCTGTCATTTGTTTTAGTGGTTAAGGGTCAGGAATTGAAAGTTAGACTGGGATTTTAGTCTCAGCTGTGCTTCTGTGTGATTTTAGTTATTTAATTTCTGTAAGCCTCAGTTTTCTTATGTATGAAATGGGTATCCATTCATTCACTTGTTAATTTATCCATTCAATAAATATTAAATACTTTCCATGTGCCAGTCCCACTCTTGGTGCTGGGAAGTGAGCAATGAGCAAAGCAGACAAAAATCTCTGCTGTCATAGAGCTTCAATTCATGGAGAAGTGGAATGTAAATTAAAAGAAATTAACCATTTCGTATTATTTAACACGTGAATATGTATGAGATGATGACAATTGCTACAAACAAAATGAAACAGCATCGGGATAGAGACAAGATTGGAAGGCAATTTCTATTTCATATGGGGTAGACAGGAAAGGCCTCCATAAATAGATCGTATGTAAGCAGAGACACAAATGAAGAGGGGGATGACATATGAGGATATAGCTGAGGACAGAGGCTCCAGGGAACAGCAAATCTGGCAGACATCACACATTCCTGAGGTGAGAGCAAGCTTGGTGTGTCAGAGGGGCAGTGAGGAGAAGCCAGTGTGGCTCAAGTAGAGTGAGACAGGGCCAGAGCAGGATGGTAGTAATGCCCAGCTTGTAGGGCTGCTTAGGAAATAACATACTCAACATGTACTTCGTACATATTAAAATAATAAGAAACTATAACAATTGAGATTTATTTTGGGAATGCAAGAAGGATTCATCATCTTATTAAATATAAATAGAAAAAAGTCATCTGATTATTTTTTATAGAAAAGGCATTTGATAAAATTTAATCTCTATTATTGATTTTTTCTTTTCTTTTCTTTTTTTTTTTTTGAGACAGGGTTTCAGTTTGTTGCCCAGGCTGGAGCACAGTGGCACAATCATGGCTCACTGCAGCCTTGAACTCTTGGGCTCAAACAATCTTCCCACCTCATCCTACTGAATAGCTGGGATTACAGGTATCCACCACCGTGCCTGCCTAATTTTTTTACTTCACTTTTTTTTTATAGACATGAAGTCTTGCTATATTGCCCAGGCTGGTCTTGAACTCCTGGCCTAAGAAATCCTCTCACCTCAGCCTCCCAAAGTGCTGGGATTACAGTTGTGAGTCACTGTGCCTAGCCCTATTGTTGGTTTTTTTAAAACCCCTTAAAATTTAACAGAAAAATGCTTTTAGCAAAGTAAAGTATGTTCATCACAACCCAAAACTATCTGAGCCTAAATAGGAAATTTGAGAATATTTCCATTAACATCAGAACCAAAATAAGCATGTGTACTATTTTCACTAATTATTAATGGTGTGTGGAACCATAAACCATGCTGCTGGATGAGAGAAAAAAATGAAGTTATCAAGGTATAAAAATCACAAAGGAGGTAAATGAATGTTGTTTGCAAATAATGAGAATATATGACTCGAATATCCAAGAAAATAAAATGAGAAACTAATTACAAAGCATATGATAATCTGTAAATGTGCCTGGATGCCAAAGTAATGTGTCAACATTCATAACTTTCATATATGCTAACAATAACCAGTTAGAAGATATACTGGGGAAAAAGGCCATTAGCATAAAAAAGATGAAATACCTAAGAATAAACTTAAGAAAATGCCAGATATAGGTGATGGGGATGGAGACAGCAAACCACATTGCCGTATATGTACCTATGCAACAATCCTGCATGTAATTTACATGTACCCCAGAACCTAAAAGGCAATAAAATATATATTAAAAAAAAGAATAAACTTAAGAAAATAATATGTATGCTGTATGTGAAGGCATTTCAAAATGCTCCTGAAATATAAAGAAAGATATGAAAAAATGGAAAGGTCCATCATATTCTTGAATGTGAAGATGCCAATTCTCCATGAATTATTTATGTAATTCCAGTAAAAATAAGAGCAGGATTTTTGGGGGCCCTAAACAAGCTGATTCTATGGTCATTTGGAAAAGTAAACAAACACAAATAGCTAGGACAGTTCTGAAAAAGACAATAAAATCTAGCTTAGTAACGTTACAATAATTGAAACATCGGTATTTCCAGATACCATATTTAGCATACATACAATAAAGGTGGCATTTCAAATTAGTTGGGAAAATTGCTCAGTTCCATAAATAGTAGAAGGATAACCAGGTAGCTGTCTGGGGGGAAAAATACTATTTGCAGCAGTATCTCAAATGTTAAGACAAAAACCAATCTATGATAAACAGAAATTTAAAACATAAACTAGATTATAGAATAACATGGGGAAATTATTTTATAATTTTGTAGTACATACATATGGCCCTTCTAAGTAAGACAGAAAACTGAGAAGCCATAAAAGAAGAGATTGATATATTTGATTACATTTTTTAAAAATCCTGAAAAGCATCTGCATACTTCAAGGAACAAGAAAATTGGGGAAAATATTTGCTTCTCAAATCATGAAGGGACTCATTTTCTTAATAAAAAGCTCCAAAATAATCCATAAGAAAAAGTTCAACAACCCAGAAGAAAAATGGACAAAGGATACAAATAGTCTAAAAGAAGGGAAATAACTGGCTTTTAAACATATGGAAAGATGCTTAAGTTTACCCATTATCACAGATACATTACAGCTACACCGAGGTACCATTTATCACTGTTAGATGGGCAAATGTTACAAAATCTTATAACCTATTCTGTAGAGAGTATGGGCGCAAAATATTAGTCTATTTAGTGGGCAATTTGGCAAAATCTATAATATGAAAAATTGCATATTTCTTTGTCTAGGAATTTCAGTTTTAGAAATTTATCCTAGATACAAAAACACAGTCGTAGACAAATGTACATTCATTCACTCTCTGAATGTATTCTGCATATACTGTACATTCTTATTACATGCATGAGAAAATGATTTATGTACAGAGATACTCATTGTAGTAGTGTTTATAATGGCTAAAGGTTGGGAACAACCTAATGTTCATAATGGGATACTGAATAAATACATCGTGTTACAGCTGCACAATCGAAAATATGCAATCATAAAAATTCACACCAGTGAATTCTGTTTATGTACCAATTTGGAAACATTGCCAATGCATGTTGTTTGGTGAAAAGTGCAAGGTATAAAACAGTGTAATACGTTTTTGTGTAAAAAAAAGATATATACAAGATCTTTTGTTTATGTATGAGAAAATACAACTTCTGGGAAAGAGAACTTGGTGGCTAAAGACATACCTAGCCTCTTTTCAAAAAAAAATCTGCATGTAACACATGACTTGCTCTTAGCACTTATTACATGCTAGTGGTAGTGGTGATTTTCATTGTAAAAACAAGGTTCCTTTGCCTCACGAGTTGATTTTTAACAGCTGAGTCTGGAAGAGGGAGGCTATCTCATTATAAATACTGCTTAATGAGTGTCAGACTAGGTTTTTCACCAAGAATGCTGTGTATACTTCCTGAAGTATGTTTCTTGGAGGTTATCAATACTAGCTCAGCAAACCAAAGATATCAAATAATATTGGGCTAAACAAAACTGAACAGGCTTCTTTTCTACAAGGCCTTCTTAGAATTTTAATACACATAATGTACTTTGTAAATATTCAAGAGGAACATTTAGAATGCGGCATTTTCCCAAATTTAATTACAGAGCTTAAACAATGACTATTTAAAAAAACACCTTAGGAGTAGTTGTCACATTGGGAAACGTCACTTTAATACTAGAATTTGGTTTTGTTCACCTTCATTATTATTATTTTTTGAGATGGCGTCTCTGTCACCCAGGCTGGAGTGCAGTGGCACTATCTCGGCTCACTGCAACCTCTGCCTCCCGGGTTCAAGCAATTCTCCTGCCTCAGCCTCCCAAATAGCTAGGATTACAGGCGCCCACCACAACACTTGGCAAATTTTTGTATTTTAGTGGAGAGGGGGTTGCCATGTTGGCCAGGTTGGTTTTGAACTCCTGACCTCAGGTGATCCGCCCGCCTTGGCCTCCCAAAATCAGTATTCTTGGTGTACTTCTAAGATTCTTGTGGTTTCTGCCTGCTTCCTTTTCTTTCCCTTGTGATATGCTCCCATTCAAGAATTTGTTTTGTGGTTGAGACCCTCCTAAAGTCATCCAAATTACACTGAGTTTCTTGGGTAAAAAAGAATTGTATGTAATTATTGTTAAATCTCAGGGATTGATTGAATGGAAATTGAAGATTGCAGCTTCATTTGGTTCAACTTTTCCCAGAGCTTTAGAAGGTTTGCTGTTGAGAGGAGGAATGAAATCAACTTAATGGGTAGATTGTTGAGGAATTGTGAGCTTAATATGGAGAAGACGGTATTACTGTGGGAGTTAGAAGACATGGCTTCTACCTCTGTCTTTGTCTTTTACCACAGCTTAATTTTGAACAGGTCACTCATCCTCCCTGTGCTTCAGTTTTATCCCCTGTAAAACTCAGGGAATGAATTTAAGTGATCCGTATGGGTCCATACATTTTAAGACTTTAAGTTATTATTAGTGTGCTTAATGGAACCAGTGAAGTTTGTGGACCTGTGTAGAATGTTTTGTTCTACTATGGGAGTTTTCACATGTGAATATATTGTATTACTCTCCCGGTTCAGTCCTTTTTGAGAATGAAATCTTTCAATAATTAGCTCATAGTAAGCTTCATGTATTTGAAAACTTGTCTAATTGTTTGAAACTTCTCTTTTTATTGATTGGTTGGTTAATTATCCTCCAGGAAAGCATTTGATTTTATTACAGATCAATTAATGCAATGGATAATCCACACCTCCTGTATAAAAGTGCTCCCCACGCCCATTTGTTTCTCTGATGTATGGAGAAATCCACGATGTAGATATTAATTCTCTCTCCCTACCCCAACAAAGTGTTCATTTGGTGGTTGCTGTGCTTTTGTGTACTCTCTGTCCATTAGCATATTTCTGAACTTGACATAGTAGAGGTCTAGATTCACTGAATTTATGCCATCTGGAAATGAGCTTTATATTTTGTTACCCTGTTGAAATTAGGGATGTGATATAGCTATTACACAGAAGGATTGTGAGCCTGAATTTGATTTTATTATGTGGAGGTAGAATGTTTTGTTATAAGAAAAGCATTTGCCTGGGGAGAGATTTGAGTGTGACTGAATTGTTAACTGCCAACTTCCCCCTTTTTAGCAGAGACATATTTTGTTTTTAAATGAAATGACAAGCAAGAGAATTATCAAGAACCAGTGAATTTTAAGAGACTTCTTTCAGTTTACTTGAATTCCATTTAACCTTACTTTCCATGTCATTCTGTGCATTACTGTCAAAGGACTCAGCTTCCTTTGAAGTCCCGAAGCATTGCTGCTGGCAGAATCATGATGGTAAAATATAACAGTGGTTCTTAGTAAAGCCCTTAACTGATACCCAGCAATGCCTTATTACCTAAGTAAAAGCATATGTGTGCGAATGCCTAAAATTGTAGAGTGTAAGGGGAGGATATATGATAATGGACACTGAGATGGGAGAACTATTTCTCATGAATTAGGGATGCCCTTTCATAACTCACAAGTTGCAAGATGAGAAAAGGCTTGAAATCACCTGAAAAGCATCTGGTAGCAATCTGTAATTCTTAAGAGGAGGTAAAAGAGTCTGTATTTCTCCAGCTCGTGATGATAAAACTGTTCATGTGGGATATGGAAGAAGTAGAATTCTGTTACTTGTAAAACCTCTTGTGATTAAAGCCCAGAGATTTGGTTATGAGGTGATACTAATAGTTCCCAGGTGGGAACACCTTTTGTAGAGAATTCTAGGGCCATCTTTTATTATATTGGACTATTGCAGAAAAATTATTATATGAATGAATGGCTTACCTTTTGGGGCTTGAGAAATCCTGGCTGTGTAGAGATTTTGGAAAGACATATTTGTTGTACAAGACCGACTTGAATTTCTCCCCTCAACCCATCTAAAGATGAGAACTATTTTACCTAATATTTATAACTATATCAGAAGAAATTGCATCTTGTTTTTTTCTTTTGCATAAGTAGTTGTGATCATATGTAATTATAACGTTATACTCTGCTTTTTCTTTCCACTTTGTATTATAAACTACATTTTCCCATTTTATTATAACTCATAACATCTTTCTTTTTAATTTTAAAATTACTTTAAAAATTAACATAAAATTATCTTGGTGAGGTGGCTTACACCTGTAATCCCAGCACTTTGGGAGGCCGAGATGGGCTGATTACGGTCAGGAGATCGAGACTATCCCAGCCAACATGGTGAAATCCTGACTACTAAAATACAAAAATACAAAAAATTAGCCAGGCATGGTGGTGAGTGCCTTTAGCTCCCAGCTACTGGGGAGGCTGAGGCATGGGAATTGCTTGAACCCGGGAGGCAGAGATTGCAGTGAGTCGAGATCATGCCACTACCCTCCAGCCTGGCAACAGAGCGAGCCTCTGTCTTAAAAGAAAAAAAAAGTTGACATAAAATTGTATGTATTTATCACGGCTTGATGTTTTGAAGTATATTTATATATACACATTGTGGAATGAAAAGTTTTTAATAGCTGACGAATTGTGATTAAGCAAATTATGTAGTTGTGGCAAATTTACCTGACTTCCTCAGTTATTTGCATTTAAATAGTTTCTATGTTTATTTTTTATTATTTTTTAAAACCCTAAGAAAGGGTTCTTGCACCTATGCGAGGAAAAATATGGGGCAAATCCACAGAGTAAAGTGAAGGCAAATTTATTAAGACAGTAAAGGAATAAAAGAGTGGCTACTCCATAGGCAGAGCAACCTGTTTCCATGTTTTAAATTTAAGTATAGTATTTATTGTTTCCTTAAAAAATGTACTTTTTTGGACATTTTCTCTGGCTTCCATTTACTGTGATGTTGAATAGTTGGCTTCTTGTGGTTTTGTTTAGTATTTATGTTAGCTTCTGCCTAACTGCTAAGGGTTAGTCTCTCTAGATCTTTTTATTGCTGTCCTGGATACCTCTAGGTTTTGTTCTCTTTGTTTCTCCCAGGTAGGATAATTTCCTAGCCTGCTTCTCTTCAAGCTCATGATTTCCTGGTTATACAGTAGGCATTAAGCTACACATTTGTGTTATGATGACAGGACTGTTGGTAGGAGATGTGTATCTAAGACCAGTTAGGCCTGAGGATAGGAGATGTGTGTCTAAGACCAAAGTAGACTTTGCCTATTGGATGGCAAAACCCTGAACTTTCAATTGTCAGTATCTAGACTGATAGGTCAGAGTTACCTGGAAATATTTGGGAATATTGTGCGTTTTTGGAAATTATTTATAAAAGTTATTTGTGCTCCTTTCTTTGCTATTTTATATTATACTACCATTATTAACTTAATGTGATGCTGTTGAGCCATGGATGTGGATCTACTTTCACACTTTTTTTCCCTCCTAAAATAAGCATATAATGGTTTGCCATCTCTTATAAGATGGAAGAATCCTTTTCTATTTTCTGTTACCCAGCAGGAGTTTCTCATTTTTGGCTAGCATTCAGATTTCTAAATAAACATTTGCTTTTTGCTTATTTATTTATTTTTTATGATGAAGACAAATGCACACTGGGGGAACCCACTCAGTGTACAACATGTAGTGGTAAGTGGGAGAGGAGAAAAAATAGGGATACTCAGATTGGATTTTGCAGTTTATTAATTACTATTTTTATTTCTCTCCATAGATTTTTAAAGTCTTCTTCTGGGGGTTTCCAGCAGAGCCAAATACTAGAGAACTCTTTTCCGCTCCTCTGAAGAGTGAAGTAAGCAAATACAACCCAGCAGTAGGCTATTGAAGACAGCAGCCCCAGGTAATGTCTTCTTTTCTCATTATTATTGACATGTGTTCAGTAATGCTCAATAATATGTTATACTTTTTTTTTTCAAAGCCAGTCCACTTGAACTTACACATCCAAGTGAACATTATCTTGTTTAAAGTAGTCTTATGGAGAGGCTATATTCTATCCTCTATGTAAAGCATTTAAAAAAATCTTGTCTTAAGAATTGCATCTTTATCCTCTAGTAGCATTCTTTTAAGTGTTCTGTTTTCTCTGGTGGCAACTCTCACCCTTGTAAGGATATATTTAGGAAATAGTCTTAACTCATTTAGAGCTTGGGTGATCATCATACCTGGGGTTCTCCTATTTTGATCAAAACCCAGAAGGAGCAATAACATAAGGAAACCAGTTTTTCTTTTTGTAATTTGAAGACTCATACATTGTATTGAAAATAAATTCTAAGAAGTGACTCTGAGTTTCAAGCAATGGTAGTGTTGTTAAAATAATCGATCAGGCTACATAATTTACAGAGGCACATACTATTTATTTGACTGTATAAATATTGATATTCTTTCTTATTAAAATCAATCAGTCAATCTGTCAGTATTGTAGTAGAGTTCCTATGTTAATTAGAAACTTCCTTATTAGATATACTTCTAAGACTTTCTAATTTGCCTCTTATAAATGATCTTCTTGAGGGGAGGGTTTTGCAGTATTTCCCAAAGTATTACTAGAATGCTTATTAAAAATACACATTAAAAATTTCATATTAGTAGGCTTGAAACTAATGTATCAAAATCAGAAAATAGTAGGGGCAGGACTTGGAAATCTACATTTTGCAAGTGAATGTCAACAGAGATTGACACCCTGATCCAGTAAAATCAGACCTCTACCTATGATCTTTGTATTTTAAAAAATTTAATGTGGTTAGTATGTAGACACAAAACAGCTATTTATGATTGTGTGCTTTTCTGGGAAGAGTAAGGGGAAGGGAGGATTGGGGAAAGATTTGTTAAAAAATCCAAAATTACAGCTAGATAGGAAGATTAAGTTCTCCTGTTCTATATCATGATAGGATGACTATAGTTAACTATCTAGCTGTAATTTTATATCCTTTAACAAGTCTCTCCCTAACCTCCCCTTTCCCCTACTCGGATTCCAAGTCCTATTATTTTAGACACAGTTTAGGAAAATGAAAAAAAAAAAGCTGATAATCATAAATAGCTGTTTTATGTCCATGTAGGAATTCCCATGAAGTCCTCTTTCTAATTAAAGTATTTCAGGAACAAAGTGTTATTGTATAAATTTGGAGCTCATTTTAGGCTAAGATTTAATAATTGTTAATAGGCATTGAGTCTGTGTATAAGTTTTGTGTTAGTCATTTGTTGGATAATGACTTCTTAAATTTGAGATTTGACTCTGATGAACTCTGAGTTTTGGTCTTAAGGTGGGAATGTGTGTGTGTGTACCCTGTTACAGGGCTTTTCCCAGTTAACTCCAACCAATGAGAGATCCTCTAATGTTTTAGGGAGCTTTAATTTCAAGGCCGTAGCAGAATCAACATTCTTATGATAAAGAATTAGCCACTCATGAATCCTGGGAAAAATCTATAGTTATTTACAACCATTCACCTGTCTGTGCAACAGAAGTTGTTTGGAACATGTTCTTGCCTCTTAGCTCTAGAAAACGGCATGTGTGATAGAATGGTATTTATACTGGTTTTGAAAAGCTCAGAAACCAAATATTGTTGCCTTAGATGTGAGGTTATTTTGGATTGTGCAGGAGACTGTTGGGAGTGGGGTGTGAAGAGTACAAAAGCAAATATGTATAAAGGTGAAGGCCTGGCAAGGATACTAAGAAGGTAGAGGAGCAGCTAAGGTGGTTGTAGGACTGACTTGGATAATGAAAGGATCTAATACTTGGGTGTATTGTTTTCTTCTGAGGAAATGATGGTGGATACTAAAGGTAGCATAGCAAGGATCACAAGTGGAAAATGGGTTTGAAGATGGACTCTGAAAGTTTGAAGACGATATGATGCAAAATGTGTATGATAGTCCCGAGGAGTGGCTGTGAGTAGAATTCATCTGTTATGAATTTTGGATGTGTTCTCAGAACAGTGAGACAAATAGCAGGTAGATAGAGACAATTACAGATATTCTGAGTTGTTGAGAGAATTGTTATTTGAATATGCTATTTCAGGGTTAAGAATTGTCTGCATGAGAAAAGAATAGCAATTATGACAGCATTAGAAGGCTGTCCTTTCTAATGTAATGCTGGGAATATCTGAGTCATGCAGAATTGGGATGGTTAGTAAAGAATGTTTCCCTGTGGCTTCCCTGGCTTTGTGTGGAGGTGGTGGGAAGCCATTTTCAAAAATGGTTTTGAATAAAAATCTAGCCTCAAAACTGTTTTAGTAAATAACAGAAAATGGTACCTAAAAAGTGACTTGTTAAGAGTCAAATAATCAAACCACCTACATAATGCTGCAAATCTGAAATTTGTTCATTTTGTACATATCTTTTTTTTTATTGATTTTTAAATTATAATCTATCTCTACTTTCTTTTGTAAATTCAGTCTTTTAAATTTATTAATCTATTTTTGTCTCTTCACATATTCTATACCCCCTATAATTTCTTTCTAGCATAGTTTGGATCGTTACCAGTTTTTTTTTTTTTTAATCTATTCTAATTGACCAGAATGGCTTAACATAAATATATATAATTTAAGTTTGGTCATGTTTTCCATTTCATTTTTAGCATCATTTCTGAAATACCCTTGTCTTGATCTTTAAGTATGTATGTAGTACCACACTGAACTGATGTACTCAGAGAAAAGTCTCTAACAACTCTAGTCTAGACTAGAGGTTGTCAAAGTGAGGTCCTCAGATGAACAGTGCAAACTTCACCTGGGAACTTGTTGGAAATGTAAATTCTTGGGCTGAATCAGAAACTTGGAGAGTGGAGCTCAGAGGTTTTCTTTTTTTTTTTTTTTTTGAGACAGGGCCTCACTGTGGTTGCCCAGACTAGAGTACAGTGGCATGTTCTTGGCTCACTGAAGCTTTGACCTCCTGGGCTCAAATGATCCTCCCATCTCAGCTTCCTGAGTAGCTGGGATGACAGGTACATGCCACTATGCCTGGCAAATTTTTGTATTTTTTGTAGAGATGGGTTTCATCATGTTGCCCTGCCTTCTTGAACTCCTGGGTTCAAGCAATCTGCCTATTTTAGCCTCCCAAAGTATTGGGATAACAGGCGTGGGCCGCAGTGCCTGGCTGAAATTTATATTTAACAAACCCTCTAGGTCAGCAGTCTCCAACTTTATTGGCACCAGGGACTGGTTTCATGGAAGACAATTTTTCCAAGTGATGGGGATGGGGTGGCTTGAGAATGAAACTGTTCCACCTCAGATCATCAGGCGTCAATTATATTCTTGTAAGGAGTGCGCAACCTAGATCCTCACATGTGCACTTCACGGTAAGGTTTGTGCTCCTATGAGAATCTAATGACACCGCTGATCTGACAGGAGGTGGAACTCAGGAAGTACTGCTCACCTGTTGCTCACCTCCTGCTTGGTGGCTTGGTTCCTAACAGGCCACAGACTGGTACCAATCCAGGTCCTGGAGGTTGGGAACCCCTGCTCTAGGTGATTCTGATACATGCTGTTGTGTAAGACATTTATTGTCTCTTGTCCTTGGTCTCCTGAGCAGATAGATTAGGGGTTCTCAAACTGTGTGCACATGAATCACCTGGTGAGCTTGTTTTAAACATCTCAGGAAGCAGACAATTTTTCCTAACTTGATACCAAGAGATTTTGATTCAGGAGGTCTTGGATAATTCAGTTTATATGCATCTCAACAAGCTCTCCAAAATAGTTCTCGTATCTATAATATGGATTAAATGGTTGTCTCTCACTTTCTTCAAGCCCAAAATTGATGTGATTTAAAATGGCTCTTTGGATTTAGTAACTGAAAACTTGGGGCCAGAAATTTATTTGCAAAATGCAGTTTGGGTTATTTTTTGCTGAAGCCAGATTATGTTCTGATTTCTTGCCTTGAAAAATATTTTCTTGCCAGGCATAGTGGCTCATGCCTGTAACCGCAGCACTTTGGGAGGCCGAGGCGGGTGGATCACTTAAGGTCAGGAGTTTGAGACCAGCCTGGCCAACATGGTGAAACCCCATCTTTACTAAAAATACAAAAATTAGATGGGCGTGGTGGCAGGCACCTGCAATCCCAGCTACTCGGGAGGCTGAGGCAGGAGAATCACTTGAACCTTGGAGGCAGAGATTGCAGTGAGCCAAGACCACACCACTGCACTCCAGCCTGGGCAAAAAGAGTGAAACTCCATTTCAAACAAAATAAAACAAAATAAAGCCCCTATATTTTCTTGCCTACTATGTCATATTTTTCTGGGGCTTCTCCTCCTTGGTAAGGAAAAGAGCCTTTGGCCCTTATAAACTTGGAGATTTCATTATGTAGTTCTTCTAGTTAATTCTTTCAAATAGTAAACTTTAAAGCACTATTCTAGGGAATGCCACTTTTTATTGAGATGTATCTTTTTGTCCCTGCCCTTTATTTCTTGTCTCTAAGCCTGTTCCCTGTGGATAATGGTATGTTTTCCTCATCTCAATGTCGTTCATATTTTTGTTTTTTTCTTTAGTTTTTATGGTACTTCTTTATTAGGAGTATTGTTTGTGAGTCTTCCTCTTTTTTTCAATCATTTTTTCCTCTGTCTATCCCTTGGATTTAGGAAATTTCTAAGCTTTTTTCTTCTTTCCATGTCTCACCCACATGTTCTTCCTTCAGGACCTGCTTTTTCATGTTGTCCAGGAACTTCCTGAGATATCACTTTAGCATCCCCCTTATAAAGTAGCATCTGATCCCACAACTCTATCCTAAGCTTTAGCCTCGTATCAGCTGCCTACTCAAAGTCCCACCGTCAGGTCAGTTTATCATGTCTGGCATTGAACTCATTGTTCTTCACACCTGAAATCTGTGCCTTCTTTCATATTCTCTGTATTGGTGAATGGCGTCACCATCAGCCATCAGCCATCAACCAAATGTAGCTAACATTTATCAGGTGCTTCCTGTGTGCCAGGCACTAAGAGCTTTCATGTAATTCCTTACAAAATCCTTTGAGATAGATTCTGTTGTTTTTCTCATTGTACAGATAAGGAAACCGAACCACAGAATTTAAGAAATTATCTCAGTGTCACAAAAGTATGAATTAGTAGAGGTGGAATTCAAGGCAGGCTGTCTGGTTCTACAGCATGTAGTTCTAATTACTGTACTTTCATGCCTTTCTTTTTCAGTAGCTCAAGGCAGAAATCTAGGATTATCCTTTACTTCATTCTCTTCCCCTCTGCATATCTGCTTGAGACTCTTGAGTTCAACTACTAAATCTCTCTTAAAATTACACTTCTACTTCTCTGCATTCCATTGTAAGTGTTCTGGTCCAGGCCTTCATCATCTCTCTTCTTAACCACTATAATTGGTGTCTTCTTTCCATTCATTTCTTTATATTATGCTCAGGGTAGTCTGATCATGACACCCCTCTGCATTCACCAGTGTAGCTCCTCCACAATCAGTCATCCATTGTGGGCAGTGCTTCTCATTTATCCACAAGTGCAGGTTTGTTACATGAGTATATTGTGTGATGCTGAGGTTTGGGGTATGAATGATCCCCTCACCTAGGTAGTGAGCATAGTACCCAATAGGTAATTTGTGAGCTCTTTCCCCCCTCCCTCTGTCTCTACTCTAATAGTCTCCAGTGTCTGTTGTTTCCATCTTTTTGTCCCTGTGTATACAATATTTAGCTCCCACTTATAAATGAGAACATATGGCATTAGGTTTTCTGTTCTTGCCTTAATTCTCTTAGGATAATGACCTCCAGCTGCATCTATGTTGTTGCAAAGGATGTAATTTCATTCTTTTTAAATGGCTGCATAATATTCCATCAGGTACATATACCACATTTTCTTTATCCAATCCACTGTTGGTGAGCACCTAGGGTGATTCTGTCTTTAGTACTGTGAATAGTGCTGTGATTAGCATGTGAGTGCATGTGTCTTTTTGGCAGAACAACTTGATTTCCTTTAGGTATATATCCAATAATGGGATTGCAAATGCTGCCATAGTATCCCATTCTTTTCCTTTCATCTGACTCATCAAACTGTTTTAGTTGTTTGTTCAGTTACCTCTTTTAGATCATGAGCTGCATCTTATTTATTTCTGTGTGTCTGTCACCCAACTTAAGTATTTAATATTGATTATATGAAAGGACAAATTAATGTTTAAATGAGCCAACCGATTTCTAGCAATTCTACATGTTTCCTGTCTTTGTAAAATAATTCTAGCTAGTGGAGAGAGAGTGGGAAAATGGCAGATAAGAGACAGTATTAACAGGCAGCTCTCATTTAGACAGAACAGCATGTAGAGACTCACACTGTGAACTTTTGCTCCAAGAACCACCACAGGAACATACCAGGAAAACCAAAAGAATTCACATACGCTTTGAAAGAAGCAGCTTACTGCTGCAAACTCTGTGTGACAGCTGAAAAACTGAGTTCCCAAGGTATGAGAGGAAGGAAAGTCTGCCTCTGAATCCACGTCCCACTGGGAACCTGAAAATCCTGAAAATCCAGGTCACAGGAGGAGGATTTAACCTTCCCTATATCTGAAATGGATTTAGGGGGCTGAGGGAAATATCAAAGTAGAAGCAGCAGTGGGAAGAGCCCTGTAGGCACTCCAGGTCCCCAGCTCGAGTTCAGGGAAGCCATATCTGGCCTTATCTCACAGGGGTCTTTGGGGAAGGGAAGGCAGCCAGCAGAACTGGGGAGGGGCCACAGAGTGAAGGAAACTCCTAGCTGAACTTTGTAATAATTTTAACTGAGCACAAATTTTCCTGAGTAGAATCTAGGGTTGAGGGGTGAACAGGAAGTACAAATATGAGTGCAGAAGCTGCAGCCAAAGGGGTGGGCAGGTGGAGAGGGGTGAGGCCTGAGAGCCCTGCTTGCTTTCTCAGCAGGGAGGCTTATAGCCTGGGGTAAGACCTCAGCTGTGCTTAACAGCTACTGGATATAAACTCAGTGCTGTTACGGGGGCATGACAGGAGTGAGACTGGGCTTGCTGGGAGGTGGGTGAGACTTGTCACTGCTGACTTTTCCCCCCTCTTCCCCGATGACCTGTATGGTGTAGCCGAGGCAGTCATAATCCCCCTGGGAACATAACTCCATTAGCTTGAGAACCACCCTCCATCCCTGACAGTGGCCGCAGCAAGTCCTGCCCAAGGAGAGTCTGAGTTCAGACCCCCCTAACCCTGTCCTCACCTGATGGTTTTTCTCTACCCACCCTGGTAGCCCAAGACAAAAGACATAAACTCTTGGGAGTTCTATGGTCCCACCCATCACCTGAGAAACCCTAGTATTTATCCTGTCCTATGAAGGGCAAGATTGTATCCCGATTCTACTACTGCAGCAGGTGCTCTCTTGAAAGTGCCACCCCCTGACTGGAGGCCAACCACCTCAAGTTATTACAACTCATAACAGAACTCATAGCAGAACCCTGCTCTAAAGAAGGAGAAAACCACAATTAATTCTACTGCCTGAAACACCCTGGCTAACCAGAGGTCCTGAGTCTGTTTATGTGACAGCTTCACAGCTAGCATATACAGCATTTGAGAAAACCAAAGCACTAAACAAAACTAAAACCAGGGACTCCCAGAGTGCACTTCACTTCCCTCCCACTTTCACCAGAGTAAGTGCTGGAGACGTGAAGATGGATCACATCACAGGACTCTTTGGAAACATTCCCCAGCACCAGCCCAGAACCTGATAGCCCTACTGGGTGGCTAGACCCAGAAAAGCAATAACAATCACTGCAGTCTGGCTCTCAGGAAGCTTCATATCTAGGGGAAGGGGGAGAATACCACATCAAGGGTCACTCTATGGGACAAAAAACATCTGAATGGCAGCTCTTGAGTTCCAAATCTTTCCACTGAAACAGTCTACCCAAATGAGAAGGAACCAGAAAAGCAATTCTGGTTATATGACAGAACAAGGTTCTGTAATGTCCCCAAAAGATCACAAGCTCTCCAGCAATGGATCCAAACCAAGAAGAAATCTTTGAATTGCTACATTAATAATTCAGAAGGTTGATTATTAAGCTACTCGAGGCACCAGTGAAAGGTGAAAACCAAATTAAAGAAATTATAAAAACAATACAGGATATGAAAAAGTCTCCAGAGAAATAGATATCATAAAGAAAAGACAATCACAACTTCTGAAAGTGAAAGACACACTTAGAGAAATGCAAAATACACTGGAAAGTGTCAATAATAGAATCTAACAAATAGAAGAAAGCACTTCAGAGCTTCAAGCCAAGGCTTTTGAATTAACTGTCTGACAAAGACTAAGAAAAAAGAATTTAAAAAAATGAACAGAATTTCTAAGAAATTTGAGATTATATTAAATGACCAAACATAATAATTGGTATTCCTAAGGAAGAAGAGAAATCTAAAAATTTGGAAAACTTATTTGAGGGAATAATCAAGGAAAACTTCCCTGGTCTTGCTAGAGATCCAGACATCCAAATACAAGAAGCAAAGAACATCTGGGAAATTCATTGCAGAAAGATCATCACCTGGGCACATAGTCATTAGGTTATCTAAAGTCAAGACAAAGGAAAGAATCTTAAGAGCTGTGAGGCAAAAGCATCAGGTAACCTATAAAGGAAAACCTATCAGATTAACAGATTTCTCAGCAGAAACCCTACAAGCCAAAAGGGATTGGGGTCCTATCTTTAACTTCTTTAAACAGAGTAATTATCAGCCAAAAATTTTGTATCCAGTGAAAATAAGTTTCATAAATGAAGGAGAGATAAAGTCTTTTTCAGACAAATTTTGAGAGAACTTCCCACTACCAAGCCAGCACTACAAAAAATGCTAAAAGGAGTTCTAAATCTTGAAGCAAAACCTCAAAATACACCAAAATAGAACCTCCTTAAAGCATAAATCTCACAGGACCTATAAAACAATAACACAATGAAAAAAAACACAGGTATTCAGGCAACAACTAGCATAATGAATAGAACAGTATCTCACATCTCAATACTAATGTTGATTGTAAATGGCCTAAATGCTCCACTTAAAAGATGCAGAATGGCAGAATGGATAAAAATTCACTGACTGGGCGCAGTGGCTCATACCTGTAATCCCAGCATCTAGCACTCTGGGAGGCCGAGATGGGTGGATCACGAGGTCAGGAGTTCAAGACCAGCCTGACCAACATGGTGAAACCCTATCTCTACTAAAAATACAAAAATTAGCCAGGTGTAGTGGTGCGCATCTGTAATCCCAACTACTCAGAAGGCTGAGATTGAGCCACCGCACTCCGGCCTCGGTGACAGAGCAAGACTATCTATCTCAAATTAAAAAAAAAAAGCACCAACCAAGTATCTGCTGTCAAGAGACTCACCTAACACGTAAGAACTCACATAAATTTAAGGTAAAGGGGGAGAAAAAGATATTCCATGCAAATAGAAACAGAGAAACCAAAAGCAAGAAGAAGTAGCTATTCTTATATCAGACAAAGCAGACTTTAAAGGAACAGCAATTAAAAAAGACAAAGGAAAGCATTATATAATGATAAAAGAATTAGTCCAGCAGGAAAAGATCACAATCTTAAATATATATGCACCTAACACTGGAGTTCCCAAATGTATAAAACAATTACTACTAGATCTAGGAAATGAGATAGCTGGCAACACAGTAATAGTAAGGGACTTCAGTATTCCACTGACAGCACTAGACAGGTTGTCAAGAGAGAAAATCAACAGAAAAACAATGGTCTTAAACTATATAACAAATGGACTTAACAGGTATTTACAGAACATTCCATCCAACAACTGCAGAATACACATTCTTTTCATCAGCCCATGGAACATTCTCCAAGATAGACCATATGATAGGCCACAAAACAAGTCTCAGTAAATTTAAAAAAATTGAGCTGGGCATGGTGGCTCATGCCTGCAATCCCAGCACTTTGGAAGGCTGTGCTGGGAGGCCTAGGTGGGTGGATCACCTGAGGTCAGGAATTTGAGAGCAGCCTGACCAATATGGTGAAACTCGTCTCTACTAAAAATATAAAAATTAGCTGAGCATGGTGGTGTGCACCTGTAGTCCCAGCTACTCAGGAGGTTGAGACAGGAGAGTTGTTTGAACCTGGGTGGCAGAGGTGGCAGTGAGCCGAGATGATGCCATTGCCCTCTAGCCTGGGCGACAGAGCGAGATTCCATCTCAAAAACAAAACAAAAAGGGTGGGCATGGTGGTTCACGCCTGTAATCCCAGTACTTTGGGATGTCAAGGCAGGTGGATCACGAGGTCAGGAGTTCAACACCAACCTGACCAACGTGGTGAAACCCCGTTTCTACTAAAGATACAAAAATTAGCCAGGTATGGTGGTGCACACCTGTAATCCCACTTGCACTGGAGGCTGAGGTAGGAGAATCGCTTGAATCTGAGAAATGGAGGTTGCAGTGAACTGAGATCGCGCTATTGCATTTCAGCCTGGGCTACAGAGTGAGACATCGTCTCAAAAAAAAAAAAAAAGAAAACTGCAATTATATGAAGTACCCCTCTCTCAGGCCACAGTGGAATAAAATTAGAAATTAATTCCAAAAGGAACCCTCAACACTATACAAATACATGGAAATTAAATAATCTGCTCCTGAATGATCTTTGGGTCAACAATGAAATCAACATGGACATTAACAAATTCTTTGAACTGAATGATAATAGTGACACAGTGGATCAAAACCTCTGGGATGCAGCAAAAGCAATGCTAAGAGGAAAGTTCATAGCACTAAATGTCTACATCAAGAAGTCTGAAAGAGCACAAATAGATAATTTAAGGTCACCACAAGGAACTAGAGAAATAAGAGCAAACCAAATCCAAACCCAGTAGAAGAATAGAAATAACAAAGATCGGAGCAGAACTAAATGAAACTGATCAAACTCAAAAAGGCAAGATAAATGAAACAAAAGTCGGTTATTTGAAAAGATAAACAAAATTGATAGGTCATTAGTTAGATTAACCTTTATGGCTACAGACTAGAAAACCTAGAGGAGATGGATAAATTTCTGGAAATACACAATCCTACTATATTAAACTGGGAATAAATAGAAACTCTGAACAGACCAATAAGAAGTAATGAGATTGAAACAGTAATAAAAAAGTTACCAACAAAAAAAGTCCAGGAACAGATGGATTTATAGCAGAATTCTATTAGACATTCAAAGAAGAATTGCTACCAATCCTACTGAAATGATTCCAACAGAGAAAGAGGGAATCCTCCCTAAATTACTCTGTGAAGCCAGTATTCCCTAATAGCAAAACCAGGAAAGGACATAACAACAACAACCAAAAAAGAAAAAAAAAAACAAAACGAAAAAAGAAAACTACAGACCAATATTCCTGATTAACATAGATGCAAAAATCCTCAACAAAATACTGGCTAACCGAATCCAACAGCATACCAAAAAACATAATACACCATGATCAAATGGATTTCATACCAGTGATGCAGAATTGGTTTAACATACAAAAGTTAATAAATGTGATACACCACATAAAAAGAATTAAAAACAAAAATTATATGATCATCTCAATAGATGCAGAAAATGTATTTGACAAAATCCAGCATTGCTTTATGATTAAAACCCTCAGCAAAATCAGCATTAAAGGGGCATACTTTAAGGTAATAAAAGCCATCTATTACAAACCCACCACCAACATTATACTGAATGGGGAAAAGTTGAAAGCATTCCTCCTGAGAACCGGAACAAGACAAGGAAGCCCACTTTCACCACTTCTATTCAACATAGTACTGAAAGTCTTAACCAGAGCAATTAGACAAGAGAAAGAAATAAAGGGCATCCAAATTGGTGAAGAGGAAGTCAAACTGTCACTGTTTGCTGATGATATGATTCAATACCTAGAAAACCCTAAACACTCATCCAAAAATCTTACAAATTCTGGATATTAGATTTTTCTTGGATGCATAGTTTGCAAATATTTTCTTCCATTCTGTAGCTTGTCTATTTACTCTGTTGATGGTTTCTTTTGCTGTGCAGAAATTAGGTCTCACTTGTCAATTTTTGTTTTTGTTGCAGTTGCTTTTGGTGCCTTTGCCATGAAATCTTTGCCAGGGCCTATATCCAGAATTGTGTTTCCTAGGTTATTTTCCTAGGTTAGTTTCAGGGTTTTTGTAGTTTTAGGTTTTACATTTAAGTCCTTAATTTGCCTTGACTTGATTTTTGTATATGGTGTAAAAAAGGAGTCCAGCTTCAATCTTCTGCATATGACCAGCCAGTTATGCTGGCACCATTTATTGAATATGAGTCCTCTGCAAACAGAGACAATTTGGCTTCCTCTTTTCCTAATTGAATACCCTTTACTTCTTTTTCTTGCCTGATTGCTCTGGCTAGAACTTCCAATACTATGTTGAATAGGAGTGGTGAGAGAGGGCACCCTTGGCTAGTGCCAGTTTTCAAAGGGAATGCTTCCAGTTTTTGCCCGTTCAGTATGATAATGGCTGTGGGTTTGTCACAAACAGCTTTTATTATTTTGAGATACATTCCATTAATACCTAGTTTATTGAGAGTTTTTAGCATAAAGGCTGCTGAATTTTGTCGAAGGCTTTCTCTGCATCTATTGAGATAATTATGTGGTTTTTGTCTTTGGTTCTGTTTATGTGGTGGATTATGTTTATAGATTTGCATATGTTGAACCAGGCTTGCATCCCCAGGATGAAGTGTACTTGATCGATGGAACAGAACAGAGGCCTTGGAAGTTAGCGCCACACATCTATAACCATCTGATGTTTGACAAACCTGACAAAAACAAGGAATGGGGAAAGGATTCCCTGTTTAATAAATGGTGTTGGGAAAACTGGCTAGCTATGTGCAGAAACCAGAAACTGGACCCCTTCCTGACACCTTATACAAAAATTAGCTCCAGATGGATTAAAGGTTTAAACATAAGACCTAGCAGCATAAAAACCCTAGGAGAAAACCTAGGCAATACCATTCAGGACATAGGCATATAGGCAAGGATTTCATGACTAAAACACCAAAAGCGATGGTAACAAAAGCCAAAATAGACAAATGGGATCTAATTAAACTTCAGAGCTTCTGCACAGCAAAAGAAACAATCATTAGAGTGAACCGACAACCAACAGAATGGGAAAAGATTTTTGCAATCCACCCATCTGACAAAGGGCTAATATCCAGAATATACAAAGAACTAAAACAAATTTACAAGAAACAAACAACTGCATCAAAAAGTGGGCAAAGGATATGAACACTTTTCAAAAGAATAGGGAGTCCTTTCGTCATTGCTTGTTTTTGTCAACTTTTTTGAAGATCAGATGGTTATAGATGTGTGGCTTTATTTCTAGGATCTCTATTCTGTTCTGTTGGTCTATGGTCTGTTTTTGTTCCAGTACTGTGCTGTTTTAGTTATTGTAGCCTTGTAGTACAGTTTAAAGTTTGGTAACGTGATGCTCCAGCTTTGTTCTTTTTGCTTAGAATTTCCTTGGCTATTTGGGCTTTTTTGGGGTTTTATGAATTTTGAAATACTTTTTTTCTAATTTTATGAAGAGTGTCATTGGTAGTTTGACAGGAATAGCATCGAATATGTAAATTGCTTTGGGTAGTATGGCCATTTTAACAATATTGATTCTTCTCCATGAGCATGGAATGTTTTTCCATTTGTTTGTGTCATCTCTGATTTCTCTGAGAAATTTACAATGATGATATCTGAATTCTCATTGTAGAGATCTTTCACCTCCCTGATTAGCTGTATTCCTAGGTGTTTTTCTTTTTGTGGCGATTCTGAATGGGATTGTATTCTTGCTTTGGCTTTCAACTTGGATGTTATTGGTGTGTGGATATGCTACTGTTTTTTACACACTAATTTTATATTCTGAAACTTAGCTGAAATTATCAGATTTAGGAGCTTTTGGGCAGAGACTATTGGATTCCCTAGGTACAGAATCATATTGTGTGCAGAGAAAATTTGACTTCCTCTCTCCTATTTGGATTATGCTCCTGATTTTATAAAATTGATCAAATTATTAGAAAGTACAGAATAAGGACTGGAAAGAAAGTTATTAAAGCTTTAAAAATGGTTTGTCTCTCATGTTGATGCTATGAGTGATTTTTATTATCTTTTTGTTTAAGATATATACACATATATTATATATAATATATGTGTATATATATAATATATATATAATATATGTGTATATATATAATATATGTGTATATATATTATATATATGTGTGTATATATATTATATATAATATATGTGTGTAGATATATATAATATATGTGTGCATATATATTATATATATATAATATATGTGTGCATATATATTATATATATATAATATATGTGTGTATATATATTATATATATATAAATAAATTTTTTTTTAGATGGAGTTTCTCTCTTGTTGCCCAGGCTGGAGGGTGGTGGCATGATCTCAGCTCACTGCAGCCTCCACCTCCCGGGTTCCAGCGACTGTCCTGCCTCAGCCTTTCAAGTAGCAGGGATTACAGGCATGTGCCACCATGCCTAGCTAATTTTTGTATTTTTAGTAAAGACAGCATTTTGCCATGTTGGCCAGGCTGGTGTTGAACTCTTGACCTCAGGTGATCTGCCTGCCTTGGCCACCCAAAGGGCTGGGATTATAGGCATGAGCTACCATGCCTGACCTATATATTCTTTTCTTATAATGATTATATATATTGTTTTATGATTTAAAAATAAATTCTGTTAAAAATAAAGAATATGTCTACTATTTTGATGATCAACTACAGCATCAAAGCTGAAATTTTAATATTGATGTTTTAATCAAGGAAGAATAAGCCCATGGCAAATTTATCCTATAGGATTTATGATTTGCATATTGGAAATGTTTTCCTACATTTGTTTAGAGATATTTCTTTCTTATTATTCTAGGAATTTAGATCTTGCCTAATGGACTCTAGTAAATTAAAATAAACAAAAGATAATGTGTGTGTGTGTGTGTGTGTGTGTGTGCGCGCGCGCGCACGTGCGTGTGTGTATATATATATATGTATTTTCTTTTTTTTTTGCTGTGGCATTTGTTGTAGCTGTTAAAAACAAAAGCACTATAATGCTTAAAAGCTTAAATTCTCATATTCAGTAGCTGGATTGTGGTATACCCTTTGTAGTCCTGTGGCTGTTTTTAGTGTCACTATTTTCAGGGCAATCCTGATATGAATATATATTTGCTTTTGGATGGAAAAGCTGAAAAGATTATGGTACATTTGGGCTCTCATGTAGTTGACCCTAAGAAAGATAAAGTATCCTAATGCCCTATTTCATATTCACAGAACCTATAGGCAGGAATAGATTATTTACTTATTTACTTATTTGAGATAGGATATTACTCTATCACTCAGATTAGAGTGCAGTGGCATAATCTCAGTTCACTGCGTTCTCTGTTCCCTGGGCTCAAGTGGTTGATTCTCATATCTCAGTCACCCTAGTAGCTGGGATCACAGGAGCATACCACCACGTCCAGCTATTTTTTTTTGTATCTTTGGTAGAGGTGAAATCTCGCCATGTTGCCCAGGCTGGTTTTGAACTCATGAGCTCAAGCTGTCTGCCCACTTTGGCCTCCCAAAGTACTGGGATTACAGGCATGAGCCATTGAACTTGGCCAGGAATAGATTCATTATAGAGCTGTATTCTGGAATGCTAGATAAAGAGAGGAAGTATGAAAAACATGTTAAATATAAACTAAAATAGCGTCAGTTAAAAAAGAAACAATCAAAATAAACAAACCCCGAAAGCAACAATATATAGCTGGGAATTTTGGGACCTAGGGATGGGAGTGAAAGGTTTAGAATATATTTGGTGGGAAAAGGGCAGATTCATGTAAACATTTTAGAGTGGTTTTCCTTGGGCTGTTTGAAAATGAGTACACCTTTCTAATGTGTAAACATACTTTGGAATGCTACAAGATTCTCCCTGTAATTCTGTTATCTCTCAACTGAGAAAATAATATTGATAGAAAGTCACTTAAACTCTAATCATACTTTTAAACAAATTCATATTTTGCTAAATATGATATTATCTATATGTCATCTATATCTATTTGAAGAGTGGAAATTAGTCTAACGTAGATTTCCCCAAACTATGGCCCATGAACCAAGTCTGGCTAGCCACCTGTTTTTTGTGGCCCACTAGCTAAGAGTAGTTTTTATATTTTTAAATGTTGGGAAAAAAGACAAAGAATAGACATATTGAATATATGTATCTTGCAAAGCTTAAAATATTTACTCTCTGGCCTCTTACAGGAAAAGTTTATTAACTTCTTGTCTCAAGCAGTTGTTCACAACCAGGGGTGATTTTTGCCTCCAGAGGATATTTAGCAATGTGTTGAGATATTTTTGATTGTCACAACTTGTGTATGTGTGTGTATATCTGCACGTGCGTGCGTGCATGCACACATGTGCTAGTGTCAATCAGTAGGTAGAAGCTAGAGATGCTGCTTAACATGCACAGAAAGATCCCCACGACAAAGAATCATCTGAGCGAAAATGCTGACAAGTACTGTCCTTGATCATGCTTTATTTAGGCTCCTCTGAGCCCTCTTCTCGACTCAGCCTTGACTGTGGCCCCCATCCTTTCTTTAGTCTGTCTAGCTGAGTTTTAGCAAGAATCCTGCTAAATCAGGTTAGTGAGAATCCTCCCATGTTGATAGCTGATCACTGTTGATATCAGATCAAATTCTTCATCCCCCAACGTTAATATTCGATCACTCTGGCCCGTCTTCAGCAAGAATCCTGTTGTGTTAGTTTATCAAGAATCCCCCTATCCTCAATGTCTCCTCTTAGTAATATTCCATCCACTGACTCCCTCTCTGTGCTCACTGGCTGTAATTTCCATCTATCTTTTTTTGTATTCAGAGTTGAGCCCCTGATCTCTCTGATCTATTGTGGTAATCTTGATACCTGTTTCGGTAGTCCTGAATAAAATCTTTCTTACTGTTTTAACAATTGTCAGAATAATTTTTTCTTTAAGAATGTCATCAGTGCAGAGATTGAGGAACTCTGGGCTAAAGTAATGTTTGGTACCTGTATGAATTCAGGGACTACCTCTACAAATGACCTCAGCAACTTCCTTCCCCTCTGGGGTTCCAGTTTTAGGGAAGGGGAACTGACCAACACAAACATGTACTAGGGAACAGTTGTCTTGAGGCCTTGGAAGAGGCGAGTTGTAAGGATATTTTACCCCAAAATCTCCAGGGTAGGGGAGGGTGGTTTGGATAGGGATAGCTGTGTTGTGTTTGGCCCTAACTCTGCTCCCTGGGTATCTGTAAAAATGAAACAAGGTTGATTTTCTGTCTAGGGGGATTTCATCATCAACCTTCCTTCTTTCTTATTGTTTTTCTCCCTGTTGGTGTCTTCATTAAAAGATGAAGCCTTGCAGTCTTCATTTTAAGGTAAAATACAGAAAGACAAATATGTGAGCTTGTTAAAACAGATTTAAACAGTTATTAAGCAACGAATAGAAGTGATTATATCTACCCTGGTTCTTATTTAGAGGTGTGGTTGAAGAGAATAAGAGAGTACATGGGGTCTGAATATGTGTGTCTTTATTTTAAGCTAAAAATTAGGGAGGTTAGATATCTTTATTCGTGAGTGAGACGCAAGAGAAAACTAAAGACAAAGGAAAAATTTCAGAGCTGTGACTTGACTCGTATTTCTTATATATCTGAGTCCCAGAACCTCTTTTTTTGCCTAGTTGTTTCCTAAGAATTGAAGCCCTGAAGCCTATTCTATCTATATGGCTTTGAAATTAACTAACGCTTTCTTCTCTGGGCTAAAAACTAGATCCTGTGCCCTACCTATTGGTCTTAATTTCTCTGTCTTATTTTTACTTGAAGCTAGATCTGCCCAGTACAAGTGCAGCTTGGTTAACTGAACCACTCTACTTGATGATTCCAGTTGTTCTATATCTTGAACTTTCCTTGACCATGTTATTCCTGACCAGATTCTGAAATATGATTTCGTAAAGTAAACATAGTTACACACTGGCCACAAAGTTCTTGTGCATGCCAGTTGAACTTACATCTGCATCCCTGTATTAGTTTGTTCTCATGTTGCTGATAAAGACATACCTGAGACTGGGTAATTTGTAGAGGAAAAAGATTTAATTAACTTACAGTTCGGCATGGCTGGAGAGGCCTCAGGAAACTTACAATCATGGTGAAAAGGGAAGCAAACACGTCCTTCTTCACATGAGGGCAAGAAGGAGAAGTGTGAAAGGTGGAAAAGCCTTTTATAAAACCATCTGATCTCATGAGAACTCACTCACTATCATGAGAATAGCATGAGGGTAGCCTAAGATTAAATTACCTTTCACCAGGTCCCTCCAATGACATGTGGAGATTATGGGAACTATAATTCAAAAAGATTTGGATGGCAACACAGCCAAACCATATTCCCCTACATTCTCCACATAGATTCTACTTTTTTTCTCATTTTCTTTTGGAAGTCTTTCATTTTAATAATTGGAAGTCATTAGAGCAGACCCTGCTACTATTTATAGGTCTTTGATTGTTGTCAGGTAGAATATTTGCATAGGGATATTGTGGCCACTATCAGGCCTTTATTAGAAACTGTTTTGATGACTTGTAATTGACAACATAGGAAATGTTCAGAGGAAATGGGGAAATTTTAAAATTTAGGCAGAGACAGGAAGATTTGTACCTAGCAGAATAGTGGACTTTATGGTCACTCTAATTTTCTAAGCCTGAGCAGGACCATTTAGGTGTCCTGGCAACTCAATAAAAGAAGGCAACTATCTGTTAAGTAACTAGGTATAATCTACTAATTTACTATTTGTTATTAAGTTCATAGCTAAAGAGAATTATCTTTTTTATTCTTGGATTGTATTTGAGATCAGCCATTCTCAAAAACAAAACAACAACAACAAAAAAACTGACTTTGGACAGCCTGCCTGGATTTGAATCGTGACTCTGCCCCATGTCACTTGGGGAAAGTTACTTATCTTCTCTCTGCCTCAGTTTCCTCAGTGATAAAGTGGGAAAAATAATAGTATACATACCTCATAGAGTTGTTGTGAGGACTATCTTTATTTATATGTCAAGTAATTTAAGCAGTGCAGGCCACTGTAACTGCTATTGAAGCCTAAGTTATCATTAATAGTATTCATTGTGGTCTTAGAGTTAAGGCCCTAATCTAGCCAAAGATATTTTTAGATCATTCCAGGAAATATGTTCAGATATTTCCAGGAAAACTTTAAAAAAAAAAAACCTAATCTTAAATCAGAAAGATAAATAAAATTGTTCAAGGTGTTAAATTATACATTTTTCAGATAGGTTGCTCACCATGGACACACCAGCATATGCTTTTATGTTTAAAGTATTTTTAGCTGACAAAAATTGCCGATGCACTGAAAAGTACTGCTGTGTTGGTTAAAATGGCATTCGTTTAAATTCCAGTTTCACTGTACAAATATTGATTTGCTAAAGAGCATAGGAGTGAAGCTCTCTGTGGGATTTCGATTGGGCATAGATAACAAAATATACAGTTTGAATTTTGGTGATATCAGCAGTAATAAAGGCAATATAAACACCCACATTTAGGTTATTTTATAAAATAAACTTGCCATATATAGAGGAGGCAATTTTCCATCATTTTGTTAGGTAGACATGAGTTCAGAAGATTGGGCATTTTAAATAAACATACTTATACTATTTAGATGTATAGAAACAGATGTACAGAAATCTCAAATGAAATTTCCTTTCCTAAAATAGCAACAGAAATTCCTAAAAGTCTATCTTCACATTTATCTTCAAAATGACCTGTATTTTGTAATGTGTGTTTATAATCAAGTGCACCTGTTTTAATATGTGTGTGTTCATATATAAAAGAAAGTAATTGTGGTAGAAACAAAGTTAGGAAAGAGATTATGGATTTCTTTTTATTTTTTAAATAAAAATATAGCTCATTTCTCTAAAAATGTTTTTCTTTAAACATAGCAGAAAATCTGAACAGCATTCTTCCAGTTGATTTTTTTTAAAGGATGAAACAGATGCTTCATTGATCCTTGATATGGTTATTTCTATGGCTAGTTTTCTACATGAGGGGGAACCATTTGATTAATTACCATTAACTGTGACATATCTTGCGGGTAGTGAAATTTTTTGTGTGTATTTATTTTCTTCTTTTTGTGAATAAATTAGTAGCTTTGTAAACAGGTTCCAGCAAAATTGAATGCTGGAAGAGTTTGTGGAAAATAAATGCATTTTCTATAAAAGCATAGGTTGGCAGTGTTGTCAAGTACTTAGGTGGTACTCAGAGATGTAGTGGCCTGCCACTATCTATAGGATCTGAGTCTCTAAGTTGTCTTTTGTAGGAAGCTTGTGTTAGGTCCTGGTAGTGCCTGTACGTCATCAAGGTGTTTACTTAGGCTTAGAACTTTACTCTGTTGCCACTAATACTAGTGTGCATATGAAGCCAATCCAAGATTAAATTGCTTTGATTTTGGTAACACCTACTCTTGGCTGTCTGGTCACTCAGGGCATCATTGTTGCTGTTTATTAGATTAATGCTTCCTATAAATTGGGGTAAAAATATAACTTGATGTGCTTTTGCACACTTTTTTTTTACTTGATTTTTTAAAATGCTATACATGGCTGGGCGCAGAGGCTCATGCCTGTAATCTCAGTATTTTGGGAGGCCGAGGTGGGTGGATCACCTGAGTTCGGGAGTTCGACACCAGCCTGGCCAACATGGTGAAACCCTGTCTCTACTAAAAATACAAAAATAATCTGGGCGTGGTGGTAGGCACCTGTAATCTCAGCTACTCGAAAGGCTGAGGCAGGAGAGCTACTTGGGAGGCTGAGGCAGGAGAATCACTTGAACCCAGGAGGTGGAGGTTACAATGAGCCATGATTGTGCCATTGCATTCCAGCCTGGGAGAGAAGAGTGAAACTCGATCTAGGAAAGAAAGAGAGAAAGAAAGAAAGGAGAGAGAAAGAAGAAAGAAAGAAAGAAAGAGAAAGAAAAGAAAGAGAAAGAAAGAAGAAAAGAAAAGAAAAGAAAGGAAGAAGACTATACATTAGGTAGGCGAGTATCAATTGTGATAAAATAAGGTTAAGTGACTTGACCAAGGCCATTAAATATTATGTGACACAACAGAATCTCAAACCCAGTCCTTCTCATCCCTTCAAACCATATTCTTAAAAATACATTGCTGGATTTGATTTGCTAATATTTTGTTGAGGATTTGGCATCTATTTTTATAAGATAAGATTTTTATTGGTCTATAGTTTTACTTTCTTATAATGTCTTCATCTGCTTTTGGTATTAGGATAATGCTGGCCTCATAGAACAAGATAGGAAGTAATTCCTCTGCTTCTATTTTCAGGAAGAGATTGTAGGAAATTAATATAATTTCCTTCTTCAGTGTTTGGTGAAATTTACCAGTTGAATGTATCTCGGCCTGGTACTTTCTGTTTTGGAAGGCTACTTGTTATTAATGTAATTTCTTTAATATACATGTAGGCCTTTTAAGATGATCTGCTTCACCTTATATGAATTTTGATAGATCATGTTTTTCAAGGAATTGGTCCATTTCAGATTATCAAATTTTGGGCATAGAGTTGTTCATAATACTCCTTATTCTTTCAGTGTCTTAAGGAATTAGTAGTGGTAGTCCAACTTTGATTTGTAATATCAGTACTTTATGTTTTCTGTGTTTTTTTTCTTAGTTAACCTGGCTAAAAGATTAACATTTTTATTGATATTTTCAAATAATTAGCTTTTGGTTTAGTTGATTTTGTTTATTGATTTTCTATTTTAGATGGCATCAAATTGCATTGATCACATTTTTTTTGTACATTAACACAGTTGTACATTTTCCAAGATCCAACTGGAGAGGATTCTTGTTTCTACTGATAAAAATGATATACAGTGGGCTTCTAATGGGTAAAGGAGGGTGGAAAGTGAAAAAGGAATTAAGCATTAGCTGTTGAGTTATTCTTGCATTCTTTGGTTAACTTTGCTCATTTTCAAAATAGATTTGAAGCTGACAATAAAACACAAAAATACAATTGAACTATTATTACAA
The DNA here is from genome assembly GCA_004027715.1 of Plecturocebus donacophilus. Classification (NCBI taxonomy): domain Eukaryota; kingdom Metazoa; phylum Chordata; class Mammalia; order Primates; family Pitheciidae; genus Plecturocebus; species Plecturocebus donacophilus. Next base: position 14,527 of record PVKP010008042.1, on the reverse strand, counting down.
GGATAAAATTATGTGTTAAAATGGAGAAAACAGTTGTATTAGAAGGCTAGTTCTGTCAAGTATTAGTAATTCCTCTGGTCTAAGAAAGGAACTGGATAGGATATCATTTTAGATTAAGATTTCTGATAAGTGCTGTAATTTAATATAATTGATTGAAAGCAAGTTGATACTATATAAGGAAAGTTAAAGAATTTATGTTGAGTATTATTACCCCAATGGTGGATTATCTCACCATTGCACAGAGATGGACTGCAGTAACATCTGTAGGCAAGTTGCTTACTTACCATATAGATTAGTAATATGACATTCACTTTTATTTTCCTGCTATTTATATTCCATCTTGTCCTCCCCCAAAATTGAGGTAGTGAATATAAATGTAAGATGAGAAAGATAAAACTGTCAAGGTGAAAATAAGGGAATATCATAAGCTAAAACCCATGGAAATGCTTTAATAAGATCTGCCCCTGTTTCTGGTTATGGATCATAAATTTGTATCTAAGCTTTATAGGAACAGCTGGATCAAATAAAAGGAGACACAAATTGAAACCTCACATTGATGTAACAGCAGGTATCATGAGGGGGCTAAGCCTCACTGAGACTGAAGTTAGATTCTGAGTTTATATATAATAATTTGTTTATCCATTAATCTGTTGATGGACATTTGGATTGTTTCTACTTTTTGGTTATTTGTGAATCATGATGCTATGAACATTCACAAACAAGTATTTGTTTGAGTACTTGTCTTCAGTTCTTTTGGCTACATAGCTAGGACTAGAATTGCTGGATTATGTGGTAATTCTATATTTAGCTTTTTGAGGAACCACCAAACTTTTTCACCATGGCTACACTATTTTACATTCCCATCACCGATGTGCAAGTGTTTCTATTTCTCCATATCCTCACCAACACTTGTTATTTTCTATTTTCTTTAATTTAAAATTTTAATTTTTAAATTATGGCCATTGTAGTGGGTAAAATGTGTTATCTAATGGTTTCCACTTGTATTTCTTTGATAACCAAAGATATTTTACATTTTTTCATTTATTTTATGTTGGTCATTTGTATATCTACTGTGGGGAAATGTCTATTCAAGGTTCTTTGCTTATTTTTGAATTGAATTGTTGGTCATTTTGTTGTTGAGTTATCAGAGTTTTAAAAAATATATTCTGGATACTAAACCTTTATTAGAACAACTGGTTCTCAACAAAAACTACAAAGTCTACAAAGAAACACAAAAGTATGGGCCATTCATAGGAAAAATAGAAGTGGACGGAAACCATCTATGAGAAAGTCCAAATATTAGACTTACTTGACAAAGACTTTAAATTATGTATGCTGAGAGAGTTGAAAGAAACCATAGATAAAGAACTGAAGGGTCCAGGGACAATGGCTCATGCCCGTAATCCCAGCACTTTGATAGATCAATGTGGGAGGATCTCTTTAGCCCAGGAATTCGAGACCAGTTTGGGTAACATAGGGAGAATCTGTATCTCCAAAAAAAAAAAAGTTGGCCAGGTGCAATGGCACATGTCTGTAGTCTCAATTACTGGGGAGGATTGCTGAGGTGGGAGGATTGCTTGAGGCTGCAGTGAACTGCGATTGTGCCACTGTGCTCTAGCCTGAGTGATAGAACAAGACCCCATCTCAAAAAAAAAAAAAAAAAAAAATTAAGGAAATGAGGAGAACAGTGCATGACCAAGTAGGTAATATCAGTAAAAAGATAGAAATTATAAAGTAAACCCACATAAAAATTCAGGAAACTTTTAGATAGGGCAGCAGGAATCACCCAATCTAAGGAGTAGAAAGTAAAAAGAACAAAGAAAAATGAGCAGAGCCTAAGGGATCTATCAGATACCATCAAACTTAAAACATATGCATTATGGGAATCCTAAAAGAAGAGGAGAAAGGGGCAATGTGCTAGACATTGAGTACAGAAGGAGAGTTTCATTTGTGGCTGTTCAGTTTATTACACATGCTCTTGAACAATACACAATTTTGTTTTCAATTCATAGCATGCAAGGACAACTAAAAACATTCTACTAGGTGCAGACCAGAGAGTGCTAGAGAGCTATCATTTCTCTGTCTTCATGCAGTCCTTACATGGTTGGTGTTGGCCAGTATTTTCAATACAGGTAAAGAAATTAGATGACTGTTACACTGAAACATCTGGTTTACTACATTAACTTCATATTCTTCTTCTGAAATTGGAATGGGCTCAGTATGTTTCTCCACATCTGCCCCTTATTTGTCTTTGAGAAAACAAATAAAAGTTCCACCGAAATTCTATAACCAAATTCCAAGTTCAGTTGCTCACCACTTGCAGAGACCAATTAACAAGAGTGAGATCTGGTATAAAGAAAGTGACTTTATTCCAAAGCTAGTTTGGGGGAAGAAGTACAGGCCTCTGCATTATGGGTACTGCTCTGCTTTTGGAGTAGGAAGCAGGAGCTTTTAAAGGGGAGACTTGGCGTGAATGGCATACAGGGGAGGGAGTGAGCAAGTGAGGGTCTGTATGACTCACTTTGGTACCTTATCTACCAGGGGTTGAGCTGGTGCCATCATGGGCAGAACTAGTTTGTTAAAGTGGTCATTGTCTCAAGATACTCTCCAGGGAGGATGTGGAGAAATAGGAACACTTTTACACTGTTGGTGGGAGTGTAAATTAGTTCAACCTTTGTGGAAGACAGTGTGGCGATTCCTCAAGGACCTAGAAATAGAAATTCCATTTGACCCAGCAATCCCATTACTGGGTATATACCCAAAGGACTAGAAATCGTTCTATTATAAGGACACATGTACATGTATGTTCATTGCAGCACTGTTTACAATAGCAAAAACTTGGAACCAACCCAAATGCCCATCGATGATAAACTGGACAGGGAAAATGTGGCACATATACACCACAGAATACTAGGCAGCCATAAAAAACAATGAGTCCATATCCTTTGTAGGGACATGGATGAACCTGGAAACCATCATTCTCAGCAAACTGACACAAGAACACAAAATCAAACACCGAATGTTCTCACTCATAGGCAGGTATTGAACAATAAGAACACATGGACACAGGGAGGGGAGCATCACAACTGAGATCTGTCGGGGAGGACTAGGGAAGGGACAGTGAAGGGTAGGGAGTTGGGGAGGGATAACATGGGGAGAAATGCCAGATATAGGTGGTGGGGATGGAGACAGCAAACCACATTGCCATGTATATACCTATGCAACAATCCTGCATGTTCTTCACAGGTACCCCAGAACTTAAAATGCAATTAAAAAAAAAAATATATATATATATAAAGATATTCCAGGTAGGAAAGAGTTTTGTAGGGGGCATACTTTAGGTTGTAAACTGACTGTCAGCTCTCGAGGCAATCTCCTGGTGGTAGAGGTTTCTGGCTCTGGAGCTTCCAAGCACACAGTTAGATAAGCTTGCTCTGTAGAAAGTATCTGGTGAGGAGAAGGTAGGGAATTTCATTTCTAAATAGCTGAGTAGGAAGTAGGAAATGGGAGAAAGGAGGAAAGAGAAAAGAAGGAACAAAATTAAAAAAATAACCTCATTCTCTTTCTCTTGAAAACAGGGTTACTTGGTTACAATCCCACAAATGGAAAAATGCTGAATTCTTCTGGCCTGCTTATTCCTTTCAAGATAAGCAAGTTTATTTATTTCATTACTTAGTTCATTACTTCTCCCCAAGTGTATTAGGACATACTAGGTTCCAAAGGCCTACTTTATTGTAACAACACCAGACTTTCTATATAGCATAGACTGCCTGTGGGCAGATCGTAACCTCAAACCCTTTGTTCTTAGATCCTCCATCAATTGTGTTCCCTTCCTTAGGAATCAGAATTCCACTCAGATTTGCTTTGAATACGGAACAATAGAAGGTCCCCTGGGTGCATGAATCCCAACTATACAAAACTTAAAGGTAAATGTTCTCCAACTTGTTATATGGTCATATTTTTACAAAGGATAGCCCAAAGAGAAAACTTCCATACCAAATTAGCCTTACCAACAGCAACTCAAGATCAACTATTCTAAACCTATTCCCTTTAGTCTGGTGATTCTCCTCAATTACATTTTAAAGTATATATCTCCCTACATTTAACTGGAATAGCATCTCTCAGGGAAAACGTTAGCAACTCACTTATCCTCAAACATTTATCAGGAACAAGCTACAATGCTTGTACAGTTGGCCACTGATCATTTCCACACTGAGATTTTTTTTTCCTCTGGCCATGATGGGTTATTTAGTAATAACAGTTTTGGAAAAATTCTGGGTTAGACTTAACATGAGTATGCCCCCCAGAATGGAACACTGGAGCCTCAGTGGTTTATTAAGCCAGGTATTTAAGTGAATAGAAAAGAAAATCAGGACTGTATCCCTGGATACTTCCTCAGACAGTATATTAATCAGCATGTTTGAAGTTATACATGATAGAAATCCAACTCAAACCCGTTTAAGCAAAACAAGAAATTTATTAGCTTATTTAGCTAGGAAGAAATTTTATTTCATTTTATTTTATTTCAGACAATGTCTTGTTCTGTTGCCTTAAGCTGGAGTGCAGTGGCACCATCTCTGCTCACTGCAACCTCTGCCTCCTGGGTTCTAGATTCTCCTGCCTCAGCCTCCTGGGTAGCTGGGATTACAGGCATGCGCCACCATGTCCGGCTAATTTTTGTGTTTTTAGTAGAGACGGGGTTTCACCATGTTGGCTGGGCTGGTCTTGAACTCCTGACTGCAGGTGATCCACCCGCCTTGGCCTCCCAAAGTGCTAGGACTGTAGGCAGGAGCCACTGCACCTGGCGTGGGAAGAAATTTTAATCCATAAAACAGAAGAAAACTGTCAGGACTCTACTTTCAGAAAAATTCATTTGCTCTCGCCCATTACCCACCCATCCAGTCTCTGTTTATCTCTGTATCTCCTTGCCGAACAGCTTCCCTCTCTTCTACTCCATGTATGTCCTCCATGTGATCCAGGAAATAAGCTCCAGGCTACCATTTGTCCCGTACTTCCATCCACTAGATTGTATCATAGAAGTTCTAGGGAGGGTTCTCACTTATCTAATGAGATCACTTGCTTTTCCCTGAACACATCACCATAGCCTAGAAAATGGGGATCTCTGATTAGCTAGGCCTGGGTCACATTGCCTACTTTTGTGACTAGGAATGGAAGATAGGAATTGGGGAGGCTATAGACAAACATGATTATTATCCTTACAAAACTATGTGAAATAAGAAAGGAGTCCCCAAATGGAAGGGGCTGCTATTACCAAATGACAATGAGAGAAAAATATTCAGGACAGCTGTAATCATTACCTGTTACAGTCTACCATCGACCCCTTCCATGCAAAGGTGAAGTGGTCACTTATTCAGGTCTATTGCTAGACTTCTTAAAATTTTTAGGAAGGGGACAGCAATCTGCCACTCAGATGACCATTGTGAAGCATATGAATATATTCTTGATCAGTAATTTTGAATAGTTGAACTCTGAATGTTCACAAAAAAGAAAAATCTTTAATTCTCTACTGTTTAGTCTTCATCAAAAGCTTAGTTTTAAGAAATGACATTCAAGTGGGCATGGTGTGAGCCTATAGTCCCAGCTACTCAGGAGGCTGAGAAGAAAGGATCACTTGAGACCAGGAGTTCAAGATCAGCCTTGGCAATATAGTGAAAATTTTTTAAAAATAAAAGGAAGATTACACAAAGGATTTGCTGTTAATCTGTAACTACTGGTTACTTTCCAACAGCCAGTTTACCCTTCTTTATTTGTTGAATGAGGTTGTGGGAAATGGGGGAAATGAATTTTTTTCTTGAGATAGAGTCTCACTCTGTCACCTAGGCTGTAGTGCAGTGGTGTGATCAAGGCTCACTGCAGCCTTGAACTCCTGAGCTCAAGTGATCATGCCACCTCAGCCTCCTGAGTAGCTGAGTCTATAGCACATGCCAACATGCATGGCTAATTTTTTCATTTTTGTAGAAATGGGTATCTCATTTCTGTGTTGCCTAGGCTGGCCTAGGCCTAACTTCTGACCTCAAGCATTCCTCCTGTCTTAGCCTCTCAAAGTGCTAGGATTATAGTGTGAGCCACTGTGCCTGGCCTAAATGGGAGAAAGAAATTGACCTGGGTGGTGAGTAGATAGAGAGGGACTATTTTTTGAACAGGATAGTTAATATAGTATTTACAATAACGGCAAGGCTACACTGAGTTTTCTAAACTTTGTTTGTCACTAAATATAAAAAAATATATTGCAGTATACTGACTAAGACAGTCTATTTATGTAACTATAAAGAAATATCTGAAACTGGGTATTTATAAAGAAAAGGGGTTTATTTGGCTCATGGTTCTGTAGGCTGTAGAAGAAACATGGCACCAGCATCTGCTTCTGGTGAGGGCCTTGGGAAGCTTCTACTCATTGTGGAAGGTGAAGGGAAGCCGGTGTATGTGGAGGTCACATGGTGAGAGAGCAAAAGCAAGAGAGAGAGGGGAGGGAGTACCAGGCTCTTTTTAACAATCAGTTCTTGTGGGAATTAAGTGTGAGAAGTTATTCACTCCTGAGAAAATGGCACCAAGCCCTTCATCAGGGATCCACCCTCGTGATCCGAACACTTCCCACCAGGCCCCACCTCCAATATTGGGAACCAAATTTCAACATGAGACTTGGAGGGGACACATGTAAACTATATCACATACCTTCAAAGAGTGCTGAATTTTGAACATAAAAATATGAAACCAGTTATGTAATATGGGGAGAGATTTAGAATTGTGGTAATTATTTCTTACATTTATTTACAAACAACTTTGCTTCCTGGGACAGAGGACAAATCTTCCCGCTTCAACAAAAAATAAATCAAATATGACATTCTATTAGCATGTAAGGCAAAAATGAGACTTCTATAATCTTCCATAATCTTGAACACAAGGTAGTTGTTTCTGGTTGAGATTTCCTACACAGAGTAGCACTGCTTCATTCAGTTACGTATTCTACTACCTCTATTTATGCTGTGAAAGCCTTTTCTCCCCACTTTTTTTTTGAGCCAGGGTCTCACTCTGTCACTCAGTCTGGAGTGTAGTGGCATGACCACAGCTCACTGCAGCCTTGATCTCCTGGGCCCAAGTGATCCTTTCAGCTCAGCCTCCTAAGTATCAGGGACCACAGGGTTGCACCACCACACCTGGCTAATTGTTAATTTTTTTTTTTTTTTTTTGTAGAGAAAGGGTCTTGCTGTGTTGCCTAGGCTAGTCTCAAATCCCTGGGCTCAAACAGTCCTCCTGCCTCGGTCTCCCAAGTGCTAGCATTACAAGCATGAACCACCATTCCTGGCCATTTGCTGTAAAAGCTACATTTAATTTTTAAAGAGAAAATAATAAGGAATGAGTGAGAAAGAGAAGAAAAAAGTTTAAAAAGTTAGAACATTTTTAACCTATATTATTTTTAACCTAGATTATTTTTAAAAAATTATTATTAACCTAGTTTATTTTTTCCCCCTCCTTCTATTTAATATATATTATTTATTAGTATTTGGTAATTAAGGATTATCTAGTGGATTTTATTTTCATATTATTGTCAAGTGGTGTGGCAGATGATCTTAGATGCATATTGTATTTTGTAAGATACGCTTTCTTGGCTATTAAGTGAACAAGGGCATCTATGATGTTTTTGATATTTATTTTCAAAATTGTAATGACCCATAGCAAAACCCCACTGCTCTCTTCATCCCCCATCTCCACATAGTTTAAACACATTGAGAACCACAGTTCTGTCCTCTGAGAGAAACATGGAAATATTTACAGAGATAGAGGGGATCAGGAACTGAAAAGAATGGTAAAGGCTAGTGCTTACCAGAGAGATTGTGTTATATATTTAAACAGGGGAGGTCAATGTTGCTGATCCTGGAAGCAGGAGTAGTATTGAACTTAGAATCTCTTTCCTGAGGCATTTTGAGTCTGAAGGATTCAGGAGAAGAAGATAGAATATCGAATGAAAACTGAAGAGGCTATTTTGAGGTAAAGACTGGAGGAGGTGGTACAGGAAGAGTGAGCAATCAGGCAGGCCTTACCCAGCAGGTTTATAGGAGGTTTGGAAGAGGCACAGTGATGGAACTAAGTAGATAAAATAGGACTTATATAACAAGATTGCAGAATTTTACATGGCTTTGTGCTTTTGAGTAACTCAATTTTTATTTAATCTTAGAATAGCTCAGAGAGATGCAGTATTTACCAAATGGAAAACAACCACTTTTGGAACTTAATATCTGGGAAAGAACAAAGCAGGCACACTAATTTGGGGAGAAAGATTCCTGGGACTTGCCTTCGTGTGCAGTCTAGTAATGTTAGGCGTAGTGAGTTCTCCTTTGGTTGCTGGTTCTGGAATTGTTAGTCTCTTCCACTGAACTGGGATCTGGCCCATCTAGAAATTTTCCATCAGAACACAGGAGCTAGGAATATGTGGCTGTCGGTGGCCCCAGGCTGAAGCTATAGGTAAATGATGAGAGGTGAGAAAGAACAGGCTGCCTTCTTCTTACCCTGTAGGTGAACAGTAGCACACCCTCCATTCATAACCATTGGTTAAACCAAAAAATTCAGCAATATACTTGCATAGAAAGACTCTCGGAATCAAGATTTGACACTTTTACTCTTGTAAAGCTTAGAATCATGGGCTTACCAAAAATAGATAACTTGGATTTGGAACCCACAAAGTCCTGGAACCAGGTAAGGCTGGTTTCTTGGGATTGGCTTGACCCTGTCAGACACAGAGCAGAGCAAACAGCCTGCCCAAATATTGGGAAAGTCAATTTTTCTACTAGTCAGCTCTTACATACTCTCCTTCTCCCCAGCCAACCCTCTCTAAAAATTACCCACAATGGGGAAAGAACATTCCTCTTAAAACTTCTGTCCCAAAATAAATCTAGGAAACACTTAAAACAACAGTTTTTCTTGCATTCCTCTCTTTGGGCAGTTGTTAGACATTCTTAAGGAAGAATATAAACAGTGCTAGGATGGGGCTTCCCATGTGCAAATGAATACTAAGTAAATATTACTCCAGGAGAGTACATGAGCTGGGAAGCAAACTGATTCTTTCAGTCACTGGCATCACTGGAAACATTTATTAAGTTCTTTACCTTCGTGGGGCACTGAGCCAGGGATTCTACAAACTATATTAGCAGATATGACTTCTGCGCTTGGAGACTGAGGGCATCATTTGTGAGCCCATTTTTGTGTGAAATGTACCTCTGTTATCATTCTTAGCTGAAACACAAATAGTGATTGGGGCAGGATAATGGTGGTGAGTAGAAGGCTAGCATTCAGTTAGACTGCATCTCAGGTACCTCCTTTGTTCATTCCACATTCCTTTCCCTTTTTGCTGCTGGAAGTACTTTAAAAATACTGTCTTTATGTTTGTGCAGATATATATACATTTAAAGAAATTAATTTCCCCCCTTCTATATATCTCCCTGAAATATTATGATCTGGATTGGAGACATCAGCTTGTTGGGCAGGAACCTTTTGGGAGGTCTAATAATTTTCTTACAATCTAAAGTATCATTAAAACATGGCAGGTTCTGGACAGGGTTGGGAACTGGAAGGAGAGATTGCTCTCCCTACTCTGGCCCTTTCCTTTTCCACACTCCTTTTAGCCCCCTTGCTTTACACATGTCCTGGGACCCTCCCTGCCAGCTTTTTTTTTTTTTGGAGTCAGAGTTTCACTCTGTCATGCAGGCTGGAGTGCAGTGGTGCAGTCATGGCTCACTGCATATTCAAGCTCCTGGGCTCAAGTGATCCTTCCATTTCAGCTTCCTGAGTAGCTAATACTGCAGGTGCATGCTACTGTGCCCTGCTAATATTTTTTTATTTTTTTGTAGAGATGGGGATCTTACTGTGTTGCCCAAGCTGGTCTGAAACTCCTGGCCTCAAGCTGTCCTCCCAGCTTGGCCTCCCAAAGTTCTGGAATTTATAAGCATGAGTCACCATGCCTGGCCCTGTCAGCATTTTAAAAGAGATTTTTTTATTTTGAAATAATTTAGATTTACAGGAAAGAAAAATCGTATGGAGAGTTTTTGTGTACCCTTCATCCAGCTTCCCTTAATGTTAACCTCTTATTTAACCTGTTATCAGTTTGATATGTGATTTCTACTGAGGGTAGTTTTTTGAACCTCATCTGTCCTAGAGATCTTACTGTACTCACGATTCAGCATTGACATGGTTCCTTTCTCTTGTGTTCAAGGAGCTAGCAATCTAGTAGTGGGTTTTAGTGACTTAATGTTTTATCTTCTTATAATAACTGTTACATTTTAAAATGTTTTTCTGATAACAGCAGTAAGGAATCTAAATGTAATAGTTTCTAGTGATCAGATTTCAGCTACAGTGGAATCTGGATGAAGGAGACATTTTTGAATTGAGAACCTTTGCTGGGACTCTTGAAATGGCTGTTGACTTACTGATTTTTCTATTCATTTAGCATTTATTGACTGTCCCATATGTGATGGATACTATACTAATCTCTAGAGATACTAAGTTGAATATCAAGATGTAGCTCTTGTTTTTAAAGACCTTATCATCTTTCGGGGAAATAACAATTACAAAACTATGGAAATGCGGTGGTAGAGGTAGTTACAGGCTGCTATGGAAAAACATGGAAGGAGACCCTGAAACCCACCCTGATATGACAAATCCCTATTAGGTTGCTCCAACTAGATAGAGAGCTCTTTTGAGACTGTGAAATAATATGTAATAGTACTTAAATAGTGCTATTACTTATTACTAAAATAGTAATTAAGATGGCCTCGGTAAATTCAGGGGACTGTCAGTCCTTTGGTATTTTACAAATGGGTAATATATTCCTCCATGGGGTAGAGTTAAAATACTCATTAAATGCACCAATATAGTAATTTGGTTGTCTTCCCATCCATTTTTCTTTGCATATTTTTATCTTTATAAAACTTAAATATGGTTACTTTGTAGATGCTGTTTTATATCCTGCCATATATATATATTTTCATGCACTGCGTAATGACACCTAGGTCAGTGATAGACAGAACATAGAACTGTGGTCCCCTAAGATTACAATGGACCTGAAGAACTCCTACCTTCTAGTGATGTCCTGATGATTCTGACCATGTGCAGGCTTAGGTTAATGTGTGTGTTTGTGACTTAGCTTTTAAGAAAAAAGTTTAGAAATTAAATTTAAAAATTTAAAAATTCAAAAAAACTTATAGAATAAGTATATAAATAAAATATTTTTGTACAGCCATACAGTCTGTATTTTAGGCAAAGTGTTAATACAGAGAGTCAAAAAGTTTAAAAAATTGAGAAGTTTATACAATAAAAAAGTTATAGTAAGTTAAGGTTGGTTTATGATTGAAGAAAGAAAATATCTTAAGAATAAATTTAGTGTAGCCTAGGTGAACAGTATTTATAAAGTCCACAGCAGTGTACATCATATCCTAGGCCTTCACATTCACTCACCACTCACTCACTGACTCACCCAGAGGAACTTCCTGTTCTGCAGGCTCCATTCATGGTAAGTGCCCTAAGCAGGTATACGATTTTTTTATTTTTCATACCGTGTTTGCACCTTTTCTATGTTTAGATAGGTTTAGATACACAAATACTTACCATTATGTTACAGTTGCCTGCAATGTTCATTACTACTATGCTGTACAAGTTTGTAGCGTAGGAGCAATAGGCGATACTACATAGCCTAGGTATGTGGTAGGCTGTACTATCTAGGTTTGTGAAAGTGTACTCTATGATGTTTGCACAATGAGAAAATCATCTAAGGATGCATTTCTCAGAATGTATCCCTATTGTTAAGCAACATATGACGGTATATATTTTCATATACTCTTCATATTTCAGCAGATATTCTCATACTATGTTTTTCAACATTTTATCATGAAAAATTTCAAACATAGAGCATAATTGAAGGAATTTTATAGTAAAGAAGGGCCTAACCCATCATCCAAATTCTACCATTAACATTGTTCTATACTTGCTTTATCACGTAACTATTTATCTATCCTTCCTCTCCTCTCCTTTTCTTTTTCTCCCTCCCTCCCTCCCTGCCTCCTTCCCTCTCTCCCTCCCTGCCTTCCTCCCTCTCTCCCTCCCTTCTCCCATCTCCTCCCCTCCCCTCCCCTCCCTTCCCTCCCATCCCTCTCCCTTCCTCTCCCCTCCTCTCCCCACTCTTCCCTTTTCTTTCTTTCAAATGCAGTGGTGCAATCATAGCTCACTGCCATCTTGAACTCCTGAGCTCAAGTGATCCTCCCACCTTAGCCTCCGGAAACCTGGGACTACAGGCATGCAGCACCATGCACAGCTAATTTTTTAAAACTTTTCTTATTAAGACAAAAAACTGTTAATCTATAAAACATTGATATGTTGTCCAGGCTGGTCTGGAGGTCTTGAACTCCTGGCCTCAAGCAGTTCTCCCACTTTATCCTCCCAAAGGCTGGAGCCACTGCGTCCAGCTGCCTCTTAATTTTTTATACCTTTTAAAAGTAAGTTGCAGATTTCAGCAAATATTCTCTAAGTGCTTCAGCATATCTATCATTAACATGAACTCAATATTTATTATTTTTTTGATACAAAATTTGTACTCAAATGAAATGCATACATTTTAATTGTGTATTTGCTGAGTTTTAATAAACATATATACCTGCATAACACAAAATCTGTCGTGATATAGAGTATATAACATCATCATCACCCTGAAAGGTTCCCTTCTGACCCTTCCCAGTCAATCTCTACCTCCCACCCTTCCAAAGACAACTACTATTCTAATTTTTTCCACCATAGGTTAGTCTTGCTTGTTCTGTCATTTTATGTAATTGAAGTCATACAATATGTACTTTTTTATGTGGTGGTTTTTGAGATTTGTTCACTTTGTTGTGTTTTAGTAGCTTGTTGTTTTATATTGCTGAGTAGTATTTCATTGTGTGAATCACAGTTTCCTTATTTTATGGATAGACAACTGGGGATATTTTCATCTTTTAGCTGTTATGAAAAAAGCTGCTATGAACATTCTTCTACAAATCTTTTTGTGGATACATATATGTGTGTGTATATAGTAAGTATAAATGTGAATATGTGTATATATACATGTCCACATTCATATATGTGTGTTTATATCTGTTTCTTTTGGGTAAATACTCAGGAGTGGAATGGCTTGATCAGAGAGGACATTTATGTTTACCTTTGTAAGAAACTGGCAGTCCTGTTTCCAAAGTGGTTGTGTTATTTTACATTTCCACTCATAATACATGATAATTCTGTTGCTTCACATCCTTGGGTTGTCAGTTTTAAACTTTGGTCATTTTGGTTGGTGGACAGTGGCATAGTGATACTGAGCCGATTTAAGCACTTACTGGCCATTTGTATATCTTCTTTGTGAAGTGTCTAGTTAAGTCTTTTTTCTATTTATTAAATTGTGTTGAGCTGTTGGAGTTCTAAATTCAGATACCAGTCCTTTGTCAGGTGTGTGTTTTGTGGATCTTTATTCCCATTTTGTGACTTGCCTATTCTCTTTACCAACGATGTCTTTAATGAGAATTTTTAAATTTTGATAAAGTAATCTTTACTATTTTAAAAAAATATTATTGTCTTCTATAGCCTGTTCCTACATGTCAAGATGATATTCTCGTGTTTTCCTCTAAAAGCATTAAGGTTTAACTTTTACATTTTTATCTATATTATAACTCAAGTCAGTTTTTTTTGACTGATTCTAGCTAGAAGTCAAGATTTGTATCACTCCATATGGATATCCAGTTATTCCTGCTCCATTTGTTGAGAAGATTTTTCTTTCCTTATTGTATTGTGTTGGTGCCTTTATTGAAAATCCTGATTGTATATGTGGGAGTCTGTTTCTGTGACTTCCTGTTCCACTGGTCTACTCTGATTACTTTGGTCTTATACCACTTCTAGTAGTGGTATATTGTATGAATGTGCCATAAATCATATGGAATCACTTTGCCATTGTTGGACATTTTTAAGTTTATAATTTTTTGTTATTAAAAACTGTGCTGCGATGTATATTACTCCTGTTGTTTAGTCTTCACTTGACTGCAGGTGGTAGAAATAATTTATAGAGGAGAGATCCAAGATGGCTGATTAGCAACAGCTCAGGAATGTAGCTCCCAGTGAAAGCGCAGAGAACGAGTGGATGCCGCACTTTCCGACGAATTTTTGTTGCCCACAGACCGGGAGATTCCTGGCAGAGGAGCCACACGGGTCGCCAGCGTGACTCTTTTGGCCGGTGCGGCTGTTTTGCTGGCGCCCCAGCGCGGCGCTTCCCGGTGCGGAGTATACGGGACGGACAGGCTCGGCTGGTCCCATCCCCACAAGGAAAACAGCAATTGGAAGCGCTGAGGACTGAGAGTTTCATAGCAAGCACAGCGAACCCGGGAAGGTCCGGTTCTGTGGGGAACGGGCGTCCGCCAAAGGAAAACTAAGAAACAGAAAAAAATTTCATCACCGGGCGGAGAGAGATCCAAGATGGCTGCGTAGCAGCAGCTCAGGATTGTAGCTC
>PVKP010008041.1:0-74250 GCA_004027715.1 Plecturocebus donacophilus | reverse complement strand
TGCTGGGATTACAGGCATGAGCCACTGTGCCCGGCCAAGAATAACCTTATTAGTTTCACAGGGGTTATGAAAAATACATGTAACTGTTGTGGTGCTGGAGAACTTCCAGAAGGCCATCCTGCAAGGGCTGGGGACAGAGTCTTATTAGCAAGGGCTGGCTAGAACCTTTCCAGATGGTTCCCCAGGCTTGGGCCTCCCTCCTCACCAGTCTGGCTGCATTTGCTTTGTTTTTATTTTTCTCAGAGTTGGAGCCTACATCTGATGGCTTCAACTAAACTATAGTAGAGATGGCCCTGCTGGGATGATTCTACAAAGCTGCTTACCTGGGGATGACAGGTTTAAAAAAAAAGCCTTGAGTGGAATGTTAATTTCTGTATTTTTAATTGTTATTAGGTCAGTATCTGAATGGCCTTTGAGCTGATCCCTAAATCCTAGACCTGTTCTGTTGGAGAGAATCTCATCCTAATAAGTGACGCATAGTTTCATATGTTTTCTCTTTTTTTTTTCTTTTCTTTTGAGACAGAGTCTTGGTCTGTTGCCAGGCTGTAGTGCAGTGGCGTGATCTCGGTTCAGTGCACCTCCACCTCTCAGGTTCAAGCAGTTCTCCTGTCTCAGCCTCCCAAGTAGCTAGGATTACAGGCATGAGCCACAATGCCCAGCTAATTTTTGTATTTTTAGTATAGACGGGGTTTCACCATGTTGGCCAGGCTGGTCTCAAACTCCTGACCCCGTGATCCACCCACCTTGGCCTCCCAAAATGTTGGGATTACAGGTGTGAGCCACTGCACCCTGCCTTAAATGTTTTTTTAATTAGACCATACAAAATAATAACACTGGCGTGACAACCACTGTTAAATACTGACAACTTCATAGTGGTGAGCTGCCTACACTCCTTTGTCCTCTTGCATCTTTTTCCTTCTTGTCTTTTAAGGCCCATCTGCCTTTTCAGACACTTTTCAAGCTGGTTTCACTTAAAATGAATGTGTGTGACACTGGAGAATTGTTGAAATTAAGGTTGAGGTCCTGTGAACTCGAATACGTGACCATTTTGTTGAAATTAACATGAGTAAGAGAAACTCACCACGTTAGTGCGTGCTTACCCTTGTTCTCAGTCTCTCTGTGTATGTTTGTAGGTATATGATATATATGTATGTATGTTTTGGTTTGTTTTTGCTGGACTGTTTGTAGTTAAGTTGTAGGTATGACAGTCATAAATATTTTAGTATGTATTTCCTAAAACAGAGTTGTTCTGCATCACTATAGTACTATTATTACGTCCTTAAAATTTAACCAGCATCCCAGTAAGTCCTTGATTACTTTTTAGTGGTAGTTTTCCTTTTTATATTTTCTGTATTTTGATCCAGGAACCCATCAGTGATCACATATTGCATCTTGTTGTCATGTCACTTTAGTCACTTTTAATCTAGAATAGTCTCCCACTCAAGAATCCAGGCCAGTTGCTTTTAGGCCAGCTGTCTTGTAGAATTCATTTGTTTGATTATCTCCTCGTGATTTGATTCAGGTTAGACATTTTGGCAAGAATACTGCATAAATTAAATGACTCAGTGGGAGGTTCATAACATCATGAGGCACATTAATGATGGTGGTTCCATACTGGGGATGTTAAATTTGATCACTTGGTTAAGGTAGGGGCAAAATAGTTTCAGAGTGACTACATCAATATTGCTACCAACACCAGATCTACTAAGTGAAGGTCAGCATTTCTTTGTAGTTCTTTCTGCCCTTAGACTGTATCTCAGCTAAGGGTTTACAGTTTAAGTACTATGTTTAAAAGTTAGTTTTTTTCCTCTGTGGTTGTATTATGAATTTGATATGTAGTTAGCTCCATTTGTTTCTCTTTGTATTTTCAGATTTGATTTTTCTGATTTATATTTTGTATATGCAACATGGTTCATAAATCAAAAGTATAAAAGTAAATATTCAGCTCCGTTTCCATTCCCTATCCTTTTCACCCCATTTCCACCCACTTTCATAAGTAATCATTTAAATTTACTTTTGGCTTAACCTTCTGTTTTTCTCTTTACAAAAATAACCAAATATATACATATTCTTCTTTCCATTCTTTCATATCCAAAAGGTGGTGTGATGCTAAGATTTTGTTGTAAATGGGTTGAAAGTGATCATAAAACACAGCTAATTTTAGTTTGAAGAAATAAGAGCCAGTGGGGTTTAGCCAGAGCATTTGCATGACCTTGACTGCCTGTCTCTAGGCTCTGTGTCCTTCAGGATGCAGTTAAGTCATCGCCTCCTTTGGGAAGTGTTCTCTAACCCTCTCCCAGTTTCCTGCCCCAAATGAGGTACCCTTTTGTCCTTTCACTGCAGTACCCAGTATCTGTCATAACACTTTATGGTACTGTAGAGTAGTTTTTAGTTTACTTGTCTTTCTCCTCTGTTGGACCATGAGCTTTTCCAGGGCAAAGTCTTTGTCTTTTCTCTATTTCCTGTGGGCAGCAAAATAGCATATAGAAGCTGCAAAAGAAATGTTGTATGAGAGCATAATCTACATTTATGAGTACCCTTAAGGTAAGTGACTTAGTATTACAGATAAGCAGGAGTCACATGCTTTTGTAGAACTTCTACTCGAATTTGCTGGAATAACTTTTATATTGACACAGATAATATGAAATACCTAAAATTGTTTTACACATCAAACAAACAGAAGTGGGATCATGTCCCATTTTAGGAATAAGCTTCTCAAGTGCCCTGTGATTCCTGAGCTTAGATCCTCTTGATGACTTCAGTATTTGGGGTTGCTGGGCCAATCACAATGATCTGAGCTTGAACAGATGTATATAGGTAATGGGAAATGAAGACACTGCTTTCTGTTTCTCCCCACTTTCTGTTGAATGCATGCCATGAGGAAATAGGAGTTGTCTTAGAGTACATGCTCTCAGTTGCTTTTTCTAACTCTAGCAGAACTTTCTCATATACCCCTCCATCCTTAGCACTCCCTTAGTTTGGTCTTGTTTTTCTTTGGTGTAGCTATCATCAGACTGGATTTACCTTTCTGGCTGTGATTAGTATCTACTTCTATTTTAGGCAGTGCTGATGCAGTCACGGGAACAGGTTTCAGAAGAGCTGGTGAGGTTACAGAAAGATAATGACAGTCTCCAGGGAAAGCATAGCTTGCATGTGTCATTACAGCAAGCAGAAGACTTCATCCTCCCAGACACTATAGAGGTAACTTAATTTCCACATGATAAAAAATGTAAACAAGTATATTTTCTGAAATGACCGTATGTTTTTTTATGTAAACAGCTTTATTCAGATATCATTCACATGCCAATTCACCCATTTAAAGTGTGCCATTCCGTGGTTTTTGCTGTACACACAGATATGTGCAAACATGATCACAATCAGTTTTAGACATTCTTTTTTTTTTTTTGAGACAGAGTCTTGCTCTGTCACCCAGGCTGGAGTGCAGAGGTGTGATCTTGGCTCACTGCAAACTCCGCTTCCTGGGTTCAAGAGATTCTCCTGCCTCAGCCTCCTGATTAGCTGGGATTACAGGTGTGAACCACCACACCTGGCTAATTTTTTGTATTTTTAGTAGAGACAGGGTTTCACCGTGTTAGCCAGGATGATCTCCATCTCCTGACCCTGTGATCTGCCCGCCTTCGTGTCTTAAACTGCTAGGATTACAGGTGTGAGCCACCATGCCCGGCATAGAATATTTTCGTCACCTCAAAAAGTAACTCCTTGTGACCCGCGTACACACACATACACACATACACACACACACATGCACACGCACACATGAACACACGAAAAGTAACACTTTACCCTTTAGCTACCATCCTTATTGCCCCTCCTTCCTTAACTTTAAGCAACTACTAATTTACTTCTGCTTCTATAGCTGTCCCTATTCTGGACTTTCCTGTGAATAGAATCATATAATATGTGGTCTTTTGTGTCCATCTTCTTTCACATAGCCTAATGTTTTAAAGATCTGTAAGTTATTTTTGTGGGACCAGATTGAGAGTGTGCCAGAAATTACATGTTTGAAGGGGTTACCATGCTGGCTGCTTATGATGTTTGTTTTTGTATCTAGTACTTGAAAGATTACCCACCATCATTCTGTCCATAAAGATGAGACTTCTGTTTTGAGACAGATAATATTTTATCTGTCTGAAATATATTATTGATCACCCAGGCTGGAGTGCAATGGTGGGATCTCTATCTCTGCTCACTGCAACCTCTGCCTCCTGGGTTCAAACAGTTCTCCTGCCTCAGCTTCCCAAGTAGCTGGGATTACAAGCGCCCGCCACCATGTCTAGCTAATGTTTTGTATTTATAGTATAGACAGGGTTTCACCATGTTGGCCAGAATGGTCTCGAACTCCTGACCTCAAGTGAACCATCTTGCCTGACCAAAGATGACACTTTTGGTCACTTACATTTCCTAGGCTACAAAACTGGTTTCCCAGAGACATTCATAATTGTCTCCTTAACTTTATCCAAGCTTTATTTTTATTTTTAGTTTTTGAGACACAGTTTCACTCTGTCGCCCAGGCTGGAGTGCAGTGGAGTGCAATCTTGGCTAACTGCAATCTCTGCCTCCTGGGTTCAAGTGATTCTCCTGCCTCAGCCTCTTGAATAGCTGGGATTACAGGCATGTGCCAGCATGCTGGGCTAACTTTTTTTTGTATTTTTAGTAGAGACAGGGTTTCGCCGTGTTGGCCAGGCTGGTCTCAAAGCCCTGATCTCAAGTGATCATTCCGCCTCAGTCTCCCAAAGAGCGGGATTGCAGGTGTGAGCCACCGTGCCGGTCCTATCCAACCTTTGTATATGTTTTTTTTTTTTTTCCTTTTTTAAGGAAATCTTAGTAAGTAGTTTTCCGTAATTATACCCTACAGATCCACCCTCTACAATTTGGACCTCATTCTTTTTTCCTATATATGTATTAACACGACTGTTATTTTTTTATTTCATCATTTACAGAAAACCAGTTGTCTACATTGCCATTACTTCCTTGCTGTCCCCCACCTTTCCCCAACTTCTTGTCATCTCAGCTCATGTTATAGGCACTCTTGGGAGAGCTGCCTTTTCTTTCTGAACTAGTGACTGCTCTCATCAAAAGAAAGTATGATGACTCAGGCCTGCAATCCCAGCACTTTGGGAGGCCAAGGCAGGTGGATTGCCAGAGCTCAGGAGTTCAACACCAGCCTGGGCAACATGGTAAAACTCCGACACTACTGAAACAAAAAAAGAAATTAGCCAGGCATGTTGGCACACACTTGTAGTAGTCCCAGCTACAGCTACTTGGGAGGCTGAGATGGGAGGGGTTGCCTGAGCCCAGGAGGTCAAAGCTGCAGTGAGCTGAGATCATGCCACTGCCCTCCAGCCTGGGTGACAGAGTGAGACCCTGTCCAAATTAAAAAAAAAAAAAAATGGGTATCAGGCACCTGTCTACTTTTGCTATCAGCTTAAAATCACTGTTTTACCATCTTCCACCTGTTAGATTTTTCTCTTTTGTCAGGAAAAAAATACTGTCTTCTATGTTCTTTAGAGAATTTTTATTCCTAGATTTTATTTATTTGAGACAGAGTCTTGCTCTGTCAACCATGCTGGCGTGCAGTGGTGCAATCTCAGCTTATTGCAACCTCCGCCTCCTGGGTTCAAGTGATTCTCCTGCCTCAGCCTCCTGTGTAGCTGGGACTACAGGTGTGTGCCACCACATCCAGCTAATTTTTGTATTTTTAGTAGAGACAGGGTTTCACCATTTTAGCCAGGCTGGTCTCGAATTCCCGACCTCAAGTGATCTTCCTGTGTTGGCCTCCCAGAGTGCTGGGATTATAGCCATGAGCCACTGCACTTGGCTAGCCCTAGATTTTAAAATGTTCAAGAATCCAGGCGGGGCACAGTGGTGCTTGCCTGTAATCTCAGCACATTGGGTGGTTGAAGTGGGAGGATTGCTTGAGCCCAGGAGATTGAGACTAACCTGGGCAACACAGTGAGACTGTGTCTCTACAAAAAATAAGAAAATTACCTGGGCATGGTGGCATGTGCCTATAATCATAGCTACTTGGGAGGCTGAGACAGGAGGATGGCTTGAACCTAGAAGTTTGAGTCTGTGGTGAGATATGATTATGCCATTGCACTCCATACTCCAGTCTGGGTGACAGAGGAAGATCCTGATCCCGTCTCAAGAAAAAGAAAAAGAAAAAAAGTTCCAAGAATGCTTTAAGAATGTAGTCAGTCTGT
Source organism: Plecturocebus donacophilus (assembly GCA_004027715.1). Classification (NCBI taxonomy): domain Eukaryota; kingdom Metazoa; phylum Chordata; class Mammalia; order Primates; family Pitheciidae; genus Plecturocebus; species Plecturocebus donacophilus. Next base: position 68,026 of record PVKP010008041.1, on the reverse strand, counting down.
AAGCCATGATTCTTGGACCTGCCTCAGTAATAAATCTTACGGAATTTTAAAAACTGTTTAATTTATATGCATTGTTATCTGAGAATCCTGTTTTTATGTTACAGTTGCTTTAGGCTATAATTGGAAGGATTGCTAAAAGAACTAAAATTTAGGAAAAAAAATAAAATTTTATACAGCTTACCACCTTAGGAAGCCATCTTTCCATTATTTACCTCTGGCCTAAGGTTGTACTTTGCTTGTGGTAGATGTTCAGTAAATGTTTGAATGAATGAATAAGTGAATAAGTAAATAAATGTTATCCTCTTCGTTGACACTTGCTACCGAGTTTGTCTTTTTTGTCTTCATTTCCTAACTCCTCCCAAATTTCTGCAAGTAATAGTAGAGGGTTCTAAGGTATTACTTCTATTGAATGGCTTATTGTAAGTCACTTAACCTTTTTTGTTTCTTCTTATGAAACAGTTTTGAGGGAAGAATATGTGGCTCACAAGATACCATTGGGCCCAAAATGTCTCCTTTCTATAACCTGCTGAATGTTAACCTGACATTACACCTGCCCTGAAGCTCTAAGTGGCTTAATGGTCAAACTCTTCATTTATGAACATTGAAATAACATCTGAAATTCTGGTTATAGAAAATCTTTGGTTTATTTTCTTTCACTCTCACAAACCCAATAATCATTTATTTGTTGAATCCAGGCACTGCGGGAATTGGTATTAAAATACCGTGAGGACATCATTAATGTGCGGACAGCAGCAGACCACGTGGAAGAAAAGCTGAAGGCTGAGATACTTTTCCTAAAAGAGCAGATCCAAGCAGAACAGTGTTTAAAAGAAAATCTTGAAGAAACTCTGCAGCTAGAAATAGAAAACTGCAAGGAGGAAATAGGTGAAGATAATAGTGATGTAGTTTAGAATAAGAGTCACTAAATAAACTCTTTTTTTAAAGAAGTAATATGTGACCATGGAGTATGGAACACAGAAAAGCATAGGAAAGAATTTAGTAAGGACTCAGTCCATTTTTTGTAATTTTTAATACAAAAATTAGCCACCACGCCCGGCTAATTTTGTATTTTTAGTAGAGATGGGGTTTCTCCATGTTGGTCAGGCTGGTCTCGAACTCCTGACCTCAGGTGATCTGTCCGCCTCCAAAAGTGCTGGAATTACAGGCGTGAGCCACTGCGCCCAGCCAAAAACTTGTCTGTTTATGAGTTCTGTGGCCTTTTGGGCAATTATTCGTAGATAGGAGACTCAGTACTTGAACCCAGACCCAGGGGAACATGATTTGATGAGTGGCAGTTCCCTGCAGAGATGTAATACATGATCTGGAAGTAGATTATGACACAGTAGCCATTTGCATGGACCTGACCCTAAATATGCTGATTGCTTGGTGATAATTTTGAGAAGGCAACCCCACAACCCATGTTCAGTATGTTTGCATCCTTGGGAGGTGTCTAAAATTTTAAAACAATTTTCATGAATAATAATACATGAATGCTAATATGTCTGAATTTTTTTTCTTCTAGCTTCCATTTCTAGCCTAAAAGCTGAATTAGAAAGAATAAAAGTAGAAAAAGGACAGGTAAGTTGTGAGTTTCAAATTAATTATTTCAGCAACCAGTGATTATTTACTGACTTCTATGCTAGACACAACAAATAAAAAATAGTTAAGGCATGGGCCCTGTCTTAAGGAACTTCTGTCTTGTGGGGAAAAGACAATGGGGTAAGGGTGTGATGTGACTGAGAATACCTCATGTGTCAGGCCACGTTAACTGAGGAGGTGAGGCTAAGATGTGTCTGTAGCCTGGAGTTGCCTAGTATAGTGCGAAGATAGACCAGGCATGGTCATAACATGGCATATGCTTAGAGGTACAGTAGAAATATGTATGAAAACATTACAAACAAGAGATGATGTTTTCTAGCTGGCTTAGTCCTCTTACACATCATTACCTTTCATAGTAATCCCATTCAACTTCTTAACCTCATCGTTCCTTGATTTAGAGATTTTCATCTCCACTCTGCCCTCCCTTCCCATACACTGGCCTGAACTCTGCCCAACTGTGTCATCTCACTGCAGCCTAGTACCTTGACCGCAGTCTGCCATCTTTCCAGCTCTTCATCCTGCAGGCCTGTCCATCTGAGTATCTCATTCAGGCCTCCAGTTTTTTTCCCTTTTATCCTGGTTGTAACAGCTTCATGGCTTGCTTGCTTTCCCCTAGGTTGCATCTTACTGGCTTGCTTCTTCCCCTCATCTCCCACCACACCTGCCTCCATCTTTGACTCTTTGTCCTGCTGCTGCCCTCACTTGACTACTGCTGAACCCTGGACTAGTCCTGCTGTCCCCAGCTGGTGATGCCACCAGACTTGGTGACACTGCATGCTTATGCTGCCAGATAGGCCACCAGTGTTTCTCATGCAGCCTTTCATGTGTCCTCAATTGCAACTCTTCCATTCCTCAGAGTGGCAATTTCAGTCACCTTTACTTCAGCCCCCTTGCTCAGCAGATGCTGGCCTCACTCCTCAGGCATCAGGCAGGGCCACCTTCAGCTACTGGGCTCCTCAGTTACAGGTTCTCCTTTTATTCCCAGCCTTCTCTTTTTCTTCAGAGAAAATGATGACCTGCTTCTGACCACAGTGTCTCATTGCATGGGTGCTTGGACTGAGTATCTCCAGACTTTTCCAGATGTCCCTTCACAGCTTTTTTTTTTTTTTTTGAGATGGAGTCTTGCTCTGTCGCCAGGCTGGAGTGCAGTGGCGCAATCTTGGCTCACTGCAATCTCTGCCTCCTGGGTTCAAGCGATTCTTCCGCCTTAGCCTCCCAAGTAGCTGGGACCACAGGCACGTGCCACCATGCCCGGCTATTTTTTGTATTTTTAGTAGAGATGGGGTTTCACCATGTTGGCCAGGATGGTCTCGATCTTTTGACCTCGTGATCCACCCACCTTGGCCTCCCAAAGTGCTGGGATTACAGGTGTGAGTTGACTGGTCTTTTCCATGATGCATGAACAGGCTCAGGTGTCTCCCATTCAGAGAGAAAAAGTTTTTCTTTGCACTCCTCTCCTGAGATCTTTCTTCCCAGTCACCCCTCCACCTGCTGCAGTCTGCTTTCTGCCTCCACTTTGCTACTGAGATTGCACCAGAAGAAATGACCAGTGCTCTAAATACATCGCATCCTTTCCACTCCAGCTGCCACTCTTTTGAGTTCAGACTTCACTCTCACCTGGCTTATTTTAACAGCCTAACTTCCTTACCTCCAAAATTTGCCCCCTTCTAATTCATCTCCATATTGAAATCAAGATGATTTTTACAAGTTGTAAACTTGATAGTGTCCCAGTCTAATGGAAAGCCTCCAGTGGTTCCCTTTATGTACAGGATCATGTCTATATCCTTGGCCCAGCAAGACCTCTCCTGCCTCACAGCACCTCTCCGCCTCATGTTGGGAGTCTGTGGCTCCCAACATGCTCGCTGTGCTTGTAGGCAAGCCGAACGTACCACTGTTCCTGCATGCGTTTTTAATGCATGCCATCCATTCCCTCTTACTAGAGTATCTCTCTGCATCTTCTCCCCCATGTCACCCTTGTCTTTCCTCTGTAAAAATATAGGAGTCAAATGTCATCTCCTCTGTCCTTTGTAACTTTTCTGGCAGAATTAAATGCTTCTTCCTTCATCCTTTACATGTCTGTTTTCCCTATTCTCCATCTTGAGGCCTTAGAATACAGTAAGTGCCTAATAAATGGTTAAAGAATAGTTCAGGAAGAATACATAGGAGATCCACAGAGATGAAAGAGAGAGTAGTATTCCAAGGGTAGCCTGAGAGTCTCGGTGTAATTATTGAGGCTATAGGCTCTTTTAGGCAGTATACTGGAGCCCTAAGGGAGTTTCTATGAGTTTCAGCTTTTTCCTTTTTCACAGGTGGAGTCCACATTAAGAGAGAAGTCTCAACAGCTTGAGAGTCTTCAGGAAATAAAGATCGGTTTGGAAGAACAGTTAAAGAAAGAGACTGCTGCTAAGGTAGTATTTTTCTTGGTCATTTAATTTTAAAAAGCAGGACTAAGAATGTAGGATCACATCTTATGTGTTTAAGAAAAAAATATTGGTGCTTTGGAAGTGTCACTTTTTAAAAAGTTGGCAAGATTGTCAGCTTGTGAAAAGAAAAAATATAAACAAATTGATCTATTACGGCTGGGTTAAATCTTTCTGCTAGCTCTGAAGGGTTGTGTCATTGGCTCATTTCAGATAGTAGGCAATCAGGGCCACTGACCAAGCTTGGGCGCTACCTAGTTAGAAGCACTGATTTGAAAATGTCACTCCATTTGACGGATCTATCAAGTCCAAGGAGAGATTCCATCAAACCAGATTTGCTGCCTAAATTTTGGTTAGTTCTGTTAGAATAAATATGCATGTTATGGGGTACTTTCCTAGAAATGGTCCTAGTGAGCTGAGTGGTCAGACCTTGAAGTGCAGACAGTGTTGTTTAACTGCTTGTTTTCAGAAAGGCTCCCACACATCCTTGTCAAGTTTTCTATTGGAGAGATTGGGGATAGCTGGGGCTGCCTAGGGCATATTCAGTTTCCTGGCTTGACTATTGAGATTGTCAGAAGAAATCCCGTTTGTATCCCTGTTGCTGTGACAGACACTGATCTTAGCAGCTGTGTTTTGATGATTATAGCCAGTCACCAGCCGCTGGGGGTGGGGGTTGCAGCACTTTAATCCATTTCTTCCTCTGGCTTTCATATTCAGTTAATCTTAGGCCCTAAAGCAAGTATTCTAGACGGCTTGCACCCTTGCCTTATAGATGAAGAGACTGGTAGTATAAACGAGTGTGATGGATACCCACCCACCTTTCTGCTCTAGTAGTAGGTAACTACAAGTTAACTAGATTTCCTGATTCTGACCTTTGCTCTTTGGCATTAATCTTCATTCAAAACTTGTATTTTTTAGGCCACCGTTGAACAACTAATGTTTGAAGAGAAGAACAAAGCTCAGAGATTACAGACAGAATTAGATGTCAGTGAGCAAGTCCAGAGAGATTTTGTAAAGCTTTCACAGACCCTTCAGGTGAGGTATTTGGGGAACCACAGAGCACGAAGGCAGTTTTAGGGGACAGAACCTTGCTGATCCCTGACTTGACCATTGGCAGTAGCTAGAGATTTAGAGACTATGGCTGCTTCTGCCTCCACCCCCAATGTCTGCCTCATCATTCAAGCCAGAAACCTGGTGTGTTCTTCAAAGTTGGCCCCTTTTTTTCCGCTATACCTGCCAATTTTGCCTCGTTATGAGTAAAGTATAAACTCCTTAGCATACCATGTAAGACTCTTCCCAGCCAGGCCTACCCCAGTGTTTTGCTCATCTCTCTGTCTTGTTTTATAATCTTACGTTTAACTACTTATGGTTCCTCACCCACAGCATGGTGTTCCGTCTGGTAAGCATCTGTCTCATCCCCTCCTGACTCCTTCCTTTCAAGGCTCAGCATAGGTGTGTCTTCTCCATGAAGCCCTTCAAGGTCCCTGAGCTGGGCTAAAGTGCCTCCTTCCCTCTGCCATGCTCCTTCAGCACTCTATGAATACCTGTAATGAGCTAATGACATTTAGAATATTGTCTTAAAACTCTAAGTTTGTTTCCCAATGGAACTGTAGATTCTCAAGGGTCAGGAGTCAGGTCTCATTTGTCTCCATAATCCTAACAAGGTACACTTTAAAACCCTAATCTGGGCTGGGCACAGTGGCTCACACCTGTAATCCCAGCACTTTGGGAGGCTGAGGCGGGAGTTAAGGACCAGCTTTGCCAACATGGAGAAACCTCATCTCTACTAAAAATACAAAAATTAGCCACGGCTAGGAGTGGTGGCTCACTCATGCCTGTAATGCCAGTACTTTGGCAGGTGGATCACCTGAGGTCAGGAGATCGAGACCAACCTGACCAATATGGTGAACCCCGTCTCTACTAAAAATACAAAAATTAGCCAGGCGTGATGGCACGTGCCTATAGACCCAGCTAGTTGGGAGGCTAAGATCATACCATTGCACTCTGGCCTGGGTGAAAAGAGCAAAACTGTCTCACAAAAAAATAAAAAATAAATCCCAGTCTGTTACATAATAACTTTGGGGAATTATTTAAAAAATTTTAATTGTTCTTGTTGTCTCCCTTTGATGTGACTACTACTCTGGTAAGTTAAATATGCTGCATCTCAGCTAAACCAGTCAAAGTTTAGAAAGTCTAGGCAGGAGCCACCTGTACTCATCTCACCATTGTTTCTTCAGGTGCAGTTAGAGCGGATCCGGCAAGCGGATTCCTTGGAGAGAATTCGGGCAATTCTGAATGATACTAAACTGACGGACATTAACCAGCTCCCTGAGACATGACACCCTGATGGCAGGATTCTAGCCTGCACTTTGGGTTTTTTAACTCATCTTTAGAGCAACATTAATATTATTTAACTCTTACCTGAAAAAAGAGAAGTCACAACAAAAGGAAGACTGGAGAAATGCTTACGTCTAGAGGGAGAAGACTGTGCAGCACAGGAAACAGCAAACAGTGGGGTGATCTGCAGCCCAGAGACCTTCAAATGGGAGCACTAATGAGATTCCAGGCTTGATTCCAACAGGCGTGGGATCAGATTTGGTGATGGAAAAAGTGCTGTTTCCTTGCCTGCTTTCTCCAACATAGATTTTTGGAACACATTTCCCTACCCTAAAGCAACATCCCAGTAGCGTTTGGAATTTTCTGTTCATAGATATTGCAAGAGAGAATTTGCTTTATCTGTTGTCTAGAGCTCATCAGTAACAGCATTCAGTTAGCAGACAGAGGTGTGTAGTGTGCTGTATGAATATTTTATATTAAAATATGAAGGTTTGAGATCAGGCCATTGGCTACTGACTGTATTTCCCTTGCTCAGTACATTTTTGTTTTCCTTTTACCATTTTATCTTGTTTTGGAGGACCTTAAATGCTACTGAAACTTACCTGAGAATCATAGGACTGTGGCAGACAAAACCAATTCAGGAAGTGAATTAATTATGAGGATCTGAAAACTTGGTTGGGGCTATATATAAAGTTGTTGAACCTTAAAGGAAAAGCACAAGAAACTTTGGAAGCACTTTTTCTGCAAACTTAGATGATCTTCATGGGCCCACGGGTACCAGGATAAAACCAAATTGGTACCATCTACTCTTGAGAAGTGTTTTAGTCTAGTCATTGGATCAGTGAAAAACATTAATAAAACTAGCTTTGTCTGACAACCTCTAGTATACATTTACAAATCTGCTGATTTTTCCAATTTGGATCATTAGACTTAAAAGTACTACTTGTTTCAAATGTGTCAAAAACAAAAATGGTAACTAGGTTGACAGATATTTTGTATTTTTCTTTTAAATTCAGATCTGAAATGTAAGTAACAATGCTTCTGGAAAGCCAGTTAGTTAGAATATTGATCAATTTGGAAATCTGCCTTGTCATTTTACAAGAGGTTAGATTCCTTTCCTGTAAAGAAAGCCTCAGTGAAACAGGTCTTTGCCATAACTTGATGATTGAGTGCTACAGAAAGCACAAAGAACTGATTCATGTTCACCAGTACCTGCTGAATACTGTCCCAGGAATATCCAGAGGATGGATGGTTACACTGTTTAATTCATCATCCAGATAGTTCAAAGGTAAAATGGTTTTCAAATAATTTTTGAGATTGGTTGCATCACAGCAGGATACCTGAAAGAGGCTTCTGGGAGTTAGTGAACTAGGTAGATTGTTTTGTTCACATAAACCCACCATCCACCGTCAACTTAAATTGTCTTTGTTATAAATAAGGTCACTATGGACTTGCCCTAAAGATCTTCTGTACTTCTGTCTTCCATAGGACAAATGATAATTACTACATACCTCATCTCTTGGGTTATTATTGTAGTCTTGCATTCATGAATATGAATTTAAAAATAAATGCTAATTATGGAAATAGTACTAAAGGCTTGCCGCGCATGAAACATTATTTTAATTGGTTTAAAGTCCCTTTATAAAGAGTGCTACATGGTTTAGATAAAGCAAACACATAACGATTGAGTTACAGGGGATTTTATTAATTATAAAATGCAATCAATTTAAATTACATAGGTTTAAGACTAGTCCCTTGGATAAGCCCCAAGCAAATTTGTCTCTAGATTATTAAAATTAGTGCTGTAAATCAGGGTGGGCAATTCATAGCCTTTCTGAACTGACTGAACTATAGCTTGCAGTGAAATGTTCCACTGAGATTGAGCACCTTACGGACATTTTTTTCTAGAATATGGTACTGGGTAATAAAATCACAATTTAGGGAACGGTTAGTGGTTTCTACTGTGGCAAATGCAAACTGTTGGAATTCACTTTATTGAGAAAAATATTGTAGAAAAACCCAAACTGAGACTCTAGATTTTAACAATGCGTTGCTGGTATGAAACAAACTACTGTGACCCTGTCCAGGTAGGAAACAATTCTTTCAACTGGGTTTTCAGCATAAATGGAAACCGATTTAGAAGGCAAGATTTAGCCCTTTTAGGCAAAAGAAAAGATCAGTTGGGTTTCATGAGTGTTCCTGTGCTTATATTCAGTCTGTGCATACATGTTCTCACGCATGTCTAACCTGATTTACCTCTTACCTGTGACCTACTTTATGTGGTTTTTAATTGGCAGTCACTCAGCCATTTCTAAGCAGGTATAGTACTACCTTTCAGAACTCATTGGCAAGTATGAAAAAAAGGCTTAAAGAGAACTGAGGACAAAGTCACATTCTGCATACTAATCTATTTTTTCTCCCTTTAAGGTGCTAAACTTGCACCTCATGTCCACTTAATAACAAGTAGAGCACAGCCTCACTCAGCTCTGAAAGGTAATACTGCCTGTGAGGAAGTGAGCCAGCAGTGGCCTTTGCAGTTGTGGATCTTGAGCTCTGCTCTCAGCAGACTTCAGGTGTAACCATTTGTTAACTGTACTGAAGGTGTGTCCTTAAGAAAGTGTTCAAATTAAAAAAGCTGCTGCCAAGTACACTGTGTGGTCTTTTCCTTTGAATCCTAGGGTTCTAACCCTCTTCAGAGTCATATTTCTAGTACTACTTGAAAACACAGCTCTTATTCTTGCTCAAATCTGGAGAAAACTCAACAGGGCTCAGGGAGGTTCTGGCAGTGTAGTGAAATAATCCTGAGTCCTTGCTAAATACGACTGTAGGCTTGAGTTATAAAGCACATTCCAATTTTAAATAAAAGCATTTATTGAATAATTATAAAACAAAATATTTAAAAAGATGAAAAACCACACCAAAGGTCATCCAAAATGCCTTTTTATAAATGAGATAATGCTACCTGTTTTACAATATGGGTTTAAGCCTTCAGTGATGTTCACTTCAGGTGTGATTTGGCTCCTGGTGGTGTCAGAAATTAACGTGATTGCGGATATCATTGATTTGTTTCACCATTTCCCCTATGTGTTCACCCCTGTAAAATCGTAAAGTCACTTACTTTTGCAAATATAATAAACCATTCCTATGGATTCTTAAGAATTGAAACTGGTAATGTTGAAATATCTAAGAACTGCTTTGCCAAAATTAACAGCTGAAGGTTTCAGATGCATAGCAGTAGTGTTCACTATTCATTTAAGATGGCAAACAGTGATGCTAATACTAGAAATATTTTTGAACATAATTGTAAAATACTTTTGGCCACGCAACAAAATCATGTTATTGGAAGGTCATAATTTTCAGTCCTCCCACTATAGTTAAATTCTTAAGTCCCTATGTATCATGCGGCTCTCATCCCAGTAATTACATGACATGCAAATACCAAGATTCAGGTTTCTATTAAGACAGAGGTTGATTGTGGTATACTGTAAAGGAAAAACTCTCAGTAATAGCTGATTGGAAGTATTTACTTACTCTTCCTTCAGGATGGACTGAATGCACTTCCGCTGGTAGGCACTGAGAGTAATGGTGGGTTTCTGAAGACTCAACACCTTCTCCATCTTTCGCTGTTGATAGTCTTTTTTCATAGTAACCTTAAGTATCAAAAATAGATACTCTGGCAATGGTTTGCCACACATTTTCACACTATCTTTTTGAATCTGCTCTTTTTACATTTTTGTAAAATTTTCTGTAGAATAAGTGCTTTAAGAAAAATTACCAAATTTAGCTACTTTGCATCTATTCCTACCTGTTTGATGGCGTTGCCCAAATGTCGAAGTTGATCAGGTATTAGCTGTAATTCTTTCTTCATGTCTCGCTCACTATCAGACAGAACTGGAAGCTGAGAGTGAAAACTGTGAAGTACTTTTTTCATCCTTCAGAAAAGGCAAGCACACATCTCAGCTTAAGGTCTCTGCTAATTAGGAGAAACATAATCACAAACCTCATAATTCATGAATCTGGTGTCTGGGAAGTAGGCCCCATAGGAAAGGCTAGGGGAGAGTGTCATGTTTCCCCAACATGTACTTCAGAGAAAAGGTAGGGGGATCAATTCAGTCCTGCAGGTATGTAAGCACCTCCCAATGCCCATTTTCTTAAACATCACTGTTAGTACTGAGTAGGTAAAAATGTTACACAGCCCACTGACCTGTTCATGATATCCTCTTGTTTTTCCTTGGCTTCCTCATATTTGTCAGCTAAACGCTCAGCCATTTCCCGCAGACTTTTCCTAATGACATAAGAACCAAGAGACTCCTGGGGTCCACACCTTGATGCTGAAACCAACTAACGTGGCTCAGATTCTTAGGGTGAGAATATGGTTCCAATCTTACTGTTTTCATCTCCTTATTTTTGACACTTACCTCTCCTCTCGACAATAATTGAGATCTTCTAGTTGTTTCTTTTTTTGTTCACATAATAATTTGACCCTTCAAGAACAAAAAGAAATAGAGTTTAATCAGAAGCCAGCTTTAGGCTATGACACAGCATCAGCTACCAGCCAGGAATTAATGGTTTGTGAACAAAGGACATCATACCTCCGTTGAATCTCCTCCTTTGCCAAGTCCTGTTTAAGAATGTACTGTTCTCTGAACACCTGGGTGGCTCTGCTGATGAGCTGAAGACATTCTTCAGGAGGAGGGGCTATGTCCTTTTCAGAAGATCTTAAAAACAAAGTTTCTACCTTTATTTTCCTTAGCTAAGTAAAACAACTGAAAATAGACTCAAGTCACAGGTGCTTTTCAAACTTTTTATATTTTTTATTTCTTTGAGATGGAGTCTCACTCTTGCCCAGACTAGAATGCAGGGGTAACAATCTCAGCTCACTGCAACCTCTGCCTCCCAGGTTCAAGTGATTTTCCTGCCTCAGCCTCCCCAGTAGCTGGGATTACAGGTGCCCACCATCACACCTGGCTAATTTTTGTATTTTTAGTAGAGACAGGGTTTCACCATGTTGGCCAGCCTGGTCTTGAACTTTTGACCTCAGGTGATCCGGCAGCCTCGGCCTCCCAAAGTGCTGGCATTACAGGTATGAGCCACCACACCTGGCATTACTTATTTTTAAACACTTCCTACTTATCATTCTCAGGTGCCACTTCCTCCTACCCCATTCACTAATTGATTAAATATATCCAGTTTCTTCCAAATCCATCACAGCAAAAAGTAGATGAAACAGATGAGGACAGAACGGATGCACAGTATTTATGAAGATGGAAGAGAACCCATTCATAAAACCGCTATGCCCAAGGTTGCATACTTCAAAAATGCTGGATTGGCAACATTACGTTGCAAAATGCTTCTAATATGCTTTTCAAAGGAATCTGGGGTTTCAGCCAGAATACGGAGGGGAGACTCTGCCACTTCAACATCTTCTCGAGTACAAAGCAGAGGAGGAGACGCTGGATGCACTGTACTTCTGCAAAATAGATAAGTAAATTGAAGTCTACCATGGAGTAATTTACTGTATTACAGAAAAGCAGAAACCACATTGATTCAGAACTCTCAGAATATAAAAATAAGGTGTTATTTTTGTAAAAGTGCAAGAATGCATGTTTTCCACCTTGAAAAGGTCACTTTGGGAAGCTATACCCTTACTCTTCCAATGCCCCCCATCTGTCAAAGCATTTCTGATTGCCATTTCAAAGTTATTTTTTAAAAGATCAAGGAAGCACAAAAACATAAACCCATCATGGATTCTGGCAAAGGACTTAAGAGCCAGTTTATAAGCCAGAGCCACAAACATAAATCACTTACCTGTTAGGTTTAGAGTGACCAAAACCAATATTAAGCCTGGTAACTGCTGTATATACCATATTGGTTCTATATAATTTGATTTTTAAAAACTATTCACTCAAGTGCAAATACTCAAGAACACTTAAGAGCTTAAAAGATCTCCCAAACTTTGGCAGCACGTTAAGTAACTTACTCTGAAGGCAGCAATTCAAATGTGAAAGTCTGGTCAGGCGTGGTGGCTCAAGCCTGTAATCACAGCACTTTGGGAGGCCGAAGTGGGTGAATCACTTGAGATCAGGCATTTGAGACCAGCCTGGCCAACGTGGTGAAACCTCATCTCTATTAAAAATACAAAAATTAGCTGGGTGTGGTGGTGCACATCTGTAATCTCAGCTACTTGGGTGGCTGAGGGATAATTGCTTGAACCCAGGAGGCAGAGGTTGCGATGAACTGAGATCACACCACTGCACTCCAGCATGGGTGACAGAGCGAAACAGTCTATTTAAAAAAAAAAGAAAAAAGGTGAAAGTTTGTTAAATAGCATTACTTTATAGACAACTTGTATTTCAGGGAGTTGGCAGAAATACTATTTGAAAGTATCCAGATAATTGGCTGGGCGTGGTGGCACACGCCTGTAATCCCAGCACTTTGGGAGCCTGAGGCAGGCAGATCATCTGAGGTCAGGAGTTCGAGACCAGCCTAACGTGGCAAAACCCCGCTCCTACTAAAAATACAAAAATTGGCTGGGCATGGTGGCATGCACCTGTAATCCCAGCTACTAGGGAGGCTGAGGCAGGAGAAATGCTTGAACCCGGGAGGTGGAGGTGGCAGTGAGCCAAGATCACGCCACTGCACTCCAGCCTGGGCAATGGCACAAGACTCTTAAAAAAAAGTATTCGGATAATTAATGTTTATTTTTCCCCTTTGGGATTCATATTTATTCTGAAGTAACCTAGTGTGAGTAGGTTTTATTTTACTAAATGTACTGGGGATCTTTAAAAAGTATGCTGAGGCAACTGGCAAGTAGGCAGTTTTTTTCTCCAGTGATTATTTTTCTTTGGTCTTGCTAGTTTTTAGTGCCTTTAGTATAAATAACACAAAACTGTATTTCTTTCTTTCTGCCTCCAAATAGTGTAACTTATCAACCTTCAAAGAGTATGGAAGATCCTCTAAGTATGGTAAACTACTGCCAGTATTTGGCATTTATGTCAGCATCTAGAAGTACGTGCTCTGAATAGTCAAGGGGTGGGAATGGTGCCTTAAGTTCCAGTGACTTTTGTTTTTGGTACTCCTATTCCTGCATTTATATAACTCAGAATGACTTTCCAGGGCTGTTGGAAAAGGAATATAGTGATTATAGTTTAATTATCTGAGTTTCTTAAAGGAGCAAGGACTAAGAGTTCAGCTTTTTTTTTTTTTTTTTTTTTTTTTTTTTGAGATGGAATCTTGCCCTGTCACCTAGGCTAGAGTGTAGTGGCGTGATCTTGGCTCACTGCAACCTCCGCCTCCCGGGTTCAAGCAGTTCTCCTGCCTCAGCCTCCCGAGTAGCTGGGCTTACAGGCACCCATCGCCGTGTTCAGCTACTTTTTGTATTTTTAGTAGAGATGGGGTTCCACCATCTTGGCCAGGCTGGTCTCAAACTCCTGACCTTGTGATCCACCTGCCTCAGCCTCGAAAGGTACTGGGATTACAGGTGCAAGCCACTGCGCCCAGCCCAGCATTTTTTTTTTTTTTTTTTAAAGACACAGGGTCTTGCTGTGTCCCCCAGGCTGGAATGCAGTGGCATGATTATGGCTCACTGCAGCCTAAAACTCCTGGGCGTAAGCAATCCTCTCACATCTGCTTCCTGAGTAGCTAGGACAACAGGTGTGCACCACCATGTCTGGCTATTTTTTTTTTTTTTTTTTTTTTTTTTTGTAGAGATAGGGGTCTCACTATTTTGCCCAGGCTGGTCTCAAACTCGGCCTACCAAAGCATTGGGATTAAAGGTGTGAACCACCACTGCACCCAGCCTGAGTTCAGCTTTACTTCACTTTACATATTCTACAATGTCCCTCAGGCTGTCAGAGATAGATAAATTAAAGAATATGAATATGGACTTCTGAGTCAATCAGAGCTGCATCTGTATCCCAGCTCTATTTGTTACCAGTGATTTGAGCATTTACTAACCTCTCAATCCCTGTTTCCACTTTTGTACAATGGAATTAACAGTGCCTTCCTTATAAGGCTGCATGGATGATTCCAGGAGGCAGTGCAGGTACCTAGCTTACTTCTGAGATTGGCAGATGGTCAGAACTTGATAATTATTACTCATATTGATAACGGAATTTGGTGTTCTAGTATTTTTTTCCCACATGATGAAGAAAAGCTCCTGTCAGCTAGGTGCAGATGCCAGAAACCATACCTAAAATGAAACTTTACAGAGATGAGGAACAACAGAAATATCCATCCTTCGAACCCTCAAGTCAGAAGCCAAAGCATAAACCACATATGTATAGCTTCAAATTGGTCACTGAGTGCATTTCCCCAGCTTAGGTATTGCAGAATTAACAAGAGCTATGTGAAGAATATCAAGTGGGACATACAATAAAGGCCTTATGAGGCATTCATAGGTACTGGTGATGCAGATCATCGTGGGTCCCAGAATGTCAGGGACAATCCAAAATCCTCGAATTGGAGCTGGCTGCCTGGAAAAACAAAGTCATAGTTAAATTACAAAGCAGCAAATGCAATGGAACCGAGAGCAAAGACATGACAGGTCCATGCCCTTCTCAGGGCTGGGACATCCTATCAGTACTGTAACCTCAAAAGTGGTGGCTTGAAAACCTTTCATATAGCTCTACACTTAAGTCTAAGAGTCCATGTGACTAAGTCACTCAGGAATCTCTAACTGTACAGTGGTCCTCACTGTAATCTTGAAAGTTACATGTTACACTGATGATCATTGGTTACATGTTTGTCTATTTCTCCAACTTGCACATAAGCCCCAGCTATCTTTGTTTGCCTAGCCCAGTGTCTAACAAATTAAGTGCTTGGAAACTGCTGAATGAACAGAACTTCTGAGTTTCTCTCAGTGAGGCCAACATCTGTGTCACAGGAAATCATTTAGCATGCATCTCTCTCAATCTTCTTTCCAACTTCAGTGAAGACACTGGAAACTGTGGCCCTCAGATGGGAACTGTCATTCTGCCAACATGCTCTCCTAGCAGCTCCCATGCCCATCCCACCTGCACACCAACACACAACTGCCCCTGAATGCTGATGCTGCCTCCTCTCACACGTTCTGAAAATTGCGCCATCAACTGTGTCATTTCAAAATCTCCCTATTATCTACTTTCCCTCAGCTTACAAACTCATGTCTCTTCCATTTAAAGCACTCCCTGATATAATATCTGGTTTCCCTTAACCTATTCTTTCTCTGTCCTGTTAGAACCAGCATTTTTTTTTTTCTTTTTTAGAGACAGTGTCTTGCTCTGTTGCCTAGGCTGGAGTGTAGGGGCGTGATCTCAGCTCACTACAACTTCTGCCTCCCAGGTTCAAGCAATTCTCCTGCCTCAGCCTCCCAAGTAGCTGGGATTATAGGTGGATGACACCATGCCTGGCTGATTTTTGTGTTTTTAGTAGAGACGGGGTTTCACTATCTTGGCCAGGCTGGTCTTGAACTCCTGACCTCATAATCCACCCATCTCAGCCTCTCAAAGTGCTGGGAGGGGTGAGCCACCATGCTGGGCCAGAACCAACAGTCTTTAAACAGTAGTCGACAACACTAGTTCCCTTTCCATAGCTCACATTTACTTTTTTGGAGGAGACATGGAAATGGTATCTGGAAGGTTATAAACTTTTTATTATCAGTGTGAAATCTACACACCACCGGGCTATAGACTATGTAACCAGTATCCAGGTCAAAAATCAGGACACTGCAGGGGTGCTCAGAGTTCCCATGTGACCCTCCCTGGTCATAGCCTTTAACTCCCCAGAGAAGTAACCACTACTCTGACATTCCGACTATAGTGTCTTCGCTTTGCTTTACAGTTTTCCTATCTATATATTCATTCCTAGGCAAGACTGTTTAATTTTACCTGTTTCTGAAATTGACACAAATGGGATTTGGGGTTTTTGAGACAGGGTCTCACTCTGTTGCCCAGGCTGGAGTGCAGTGGCATGATCAAGACTCACTGCAGCCTTGACCTTGTGGGCTCAAGCAATCCTTCCACCTCAGCCTCCTGAGTAGCTGGGACCACAGGTACATGCTACCACACCCAGCTAATTTTGTTTTGTTTTGTTTTGTTTGAGATGCAATCTTGCTCTGTGGCCAGGCTGGAGTGCAGTGGTGCAATCTCAGCTCACTGCAACCTCTGCCTCCTGGGTTCAAGCAATTCTCCTATGGCAGCCTCCCGAGCAGCTGGGACTACAGGTGTGTGCTGCCACGCCCAGCTAATTTTTGTATTTTTAGTAGAGACAGGGTGTCACACCATGTTGGCCAGAGTGATCTCGATCTCTTGACCTCATGATCTGCCCGCCTCAGCTTCCCAAAGTGCTGGGATTAAGGCATGAGCCACAGTGCCTGGCCTCACCTGGCTAATTTTTAAAATTTTTTATAGAGGAAGGGTCTCACTGCATTGCCTAGGATGGTCTCAAACTCCTGGCCTCAAGTGATCCTCCTGCCTCAGCCCCCCACATAGTGCTGGGATTATAGGTGTGAGTTACCACGCCTGGCCTACATGGGATTTTATGATGTATTTTATCTGTTCACTTTTTAATCTTGTACAGTTTACTGTCCTTCCTCTGCCCACCAAGTGTTTTCTCCGTCATCCTCTATGTTACCAAACCTAGACTATGGCTATTTATTACTGGATGCTATTTGCCTCATGTCTGTGTATACTCAATGTCTAACAGAGTGCTTAGTAGATATCCAGTAACTGATGAACAGAATAAAGAGAGGTATCTAGGATACCTTCCAGGTTTCTACTGGGGATAAGTGGGTCGATATGGCACCCTTCAGAAAAATGGGACATAGGAGAGAGAGTAGCTATAGGAAGATAGAAGACTAGTTAAGGGGACATCTGGAGTTTTATGTTCCTACAGGATATCCGAGTGGAGGAGCCCAATAGGCAGCTGGATATGTGCATCTGGAGTTCAGAGTGGTCTGGGCTAGGGTGATATGGATGTGGGAACTGTCAGCACTGAAGACATGATTACTGCAGAAGTTACTCAGGAAAGGACCTAGAAAGAACTGAAAAGACCCAAGGAAAGAGTGTTGAGCAACATTTATAAGCAATGAGTAGAGAGAGAGGAACTATCCCAAGAAGAAAACTTGAGAAAAGGGCTGCTGGAGGGACTAAAGGAGAACCTGGGGGGACAGATGTCAAGGATGCCAAGGAGAGTGTGTTTCAAAGAGGAGACATGGGCAAACGCATAAAATAAACACAGCGGTGCAGTGAAGGGCACACATAGTCTCTGCTCTCATGGAACATATACATTCCAGTAGTGGTGACAAACATTAAACAAATGCAAATATAAATGGTATAATATGTGCTGCTACAAAGGAAAAAGAGAATAGGAGAATGCTAAGTTAGATTGGGGAGTCAACAGTGTTCTCTGTGAAGTCAACAGTGTTCTCTGTGAAGAAGTGACTTTTTTTTTCTTTTTTTTTAAAAGATGGGGTTTCACCATGTTGGTCAGGCTGGTCTTGAACTCCCGACCTTAGGTGATCCGCCCGCCTTGGCCTCCAAAGTGCCTGGATTATAGGCGTGAGCCACTGCGCCCGGCCGTAGTGACATTAAGATCAGAAAGAAGAGTAAGGGTCAAGAGAAGATAGCAAGCTGGGGCTGAGGTTGGGGAAATACCTTCCAGACAGGAAACAATATGTGGAGTGGTCATGGAGGAGGAGAAAGCTTCTGATGAGCAGGATATTCTTAGGGGAGAAGTACCACGTCTGCAACTTACTTTCGAGTGATTCAGCAATGAATACTGTGGATTTCAGTGTAATGTGTACATATGTATCTGAAGTGCTGACATGAACAATTGTTTTCTGTGTATAAAAGAGAGGGAAAGTCTTTACCTGCATGGCAATGGCTTTGTACAAAGGATGTGTTCAACAAAGCATTTCTGTTCTGGAGAGAGTTCCTGTAAACTATCCTTATCTTCTTCATCTACAATGGAAGACATTATATAAATTAACTCATGCTTAGACAAGTCCCTGAATTAAAATGCTAATGATACTGGGTTAAATGTGATGAGGTCCTTGTCTGAAAACACTGCTTCTCAAGTACTATGCTTTTCTGACATAGGCATACCCTTTCCCAGGGGTCTAGATTTCTGCCCCAAGAAGAAAAGTAGGATTCTCCTTGGTAAAGTCTCTAAATGCAGAAATGTTTCACTAGGAACAGTCCCAGAAATCATTCTCTTCTAGGCTGTTTCTTACCCATACTGATTTTATTTTCATACAGGTTGAGTATCCTTTATCTAAAATGCCTAGGTTCGGAAGTGTTTCAGATTTCATATATTTTTTGGAATTTGGAGTATGTGCATTATATAGTAGCTGAACATCTCTTATCTGAAAATCTAAAATCCTAAATGTGCCAATGAGCATTTCGAGTGTCATGACAGCCCTCAGAAATTTTTGCAGCTGAGTCAAGTTCAAGGATGGAAAAAAACCAGTTTTGTAACATTTTGGATTTCAAATTTTCAAAGTAGGGATACTCAATCTGTAAGCTCTTTTTTGGAGATGGAGTCTCCCTCTGTTGCCTAGGATGGAGTGCAGTGGCCCGATCTCTGCCCAGTGCAACCTGTACCTTCTGGGTTCAAGTGATTCTCCTGCCTCAGCCTCCTGAGACCTGGGACTACAGGTGCAAGCCACCATGCCCGGATAATTTTTGTATTTTCAGTGGAGACAGGGTTTCACCATGTTGGCCAGGCTGGTCTCAAACTCCTGAACTCAGGTCATCTGCCTGTCTCGGCATCCCAAAGTGCTGGGATTACAGGCATGAGCCACTGCCCCTGGCCTGTAACAGCTTTTTGAAACGTAATTTACAGTACCATACAAGTCATCCATTTTAAGGTATACCCATTAAAATTTACAATTCATTAAGTTTTTAGTATAAGAATTATATACCTATCACAACAATTTGGAATATTTTAATTTCCCAAAAAGAAACCCACATAACCATTAGTAATTACTCCTCAGTTTCCACCAAACTTCCCAGACCTAGGCAACTAATCTACTTTCTGTCTCTCTAGATTTGTCTATTCTGGACATCTCATATAAACAGCCATACAGTTGTCACTGGCTTCTTTCACTTAGCATCTGTTCATGGTTCATCTATGTTGCAGCATGTATCAGTACTTCATTTCTTTTTATTGTTGACTAATATTCTGTTGTATAGACATATATTTTATCCATTCATCAGCTTATGGACACTTGGGTATGTGGCTTTTGGGTTATGATGAATAATGTTGCTATGAACATTCATGTACCAGTATTTGTGTGGATATAGGTCTTTATTTCTCCTGGAAATATACAAAGGACTGGAACTATTATGTATATGGTAACTGTATGAGTAATCATTTGAGGAACTGCCAGACTGTTTTCCAAAATGACTGTACCATTTTACATTTCGATAAGCACTGTATAAGGGCCCCTATTTTTCCATATCCTTAACACTTGTTAATGTCCATCTTTTGCATTTTAGCTATACTAGTGGATATAATGTGATATCTCATTGTGGTTTTGTGGTGTTTTATTTCTGTAATGACTAATGATGTTGGACACCTTTTTATATACATACTATTTGCCCTACTGTATGTATTGAATGCTAAGGGTTCTTTGGGAGGCTGACGCAGGTGGATCACTTGAGCCCAGGAGTTCGAGACCATCCTGGGCAACATGGTAAAAGCCCATCTCTACAAAAAACACAAAAATTAGCTGGGCATGGTGGCTCACGCCTGTAGTCCCAGATACTTTAGGGGCTGAGGCAGGAGGATTGCTTGAGCCCAGGAGTTTAAGACTACAGTAAGCTATGACTGCACTACTGCACTTCTGCCCAGGCAACAGAGTGAGACCCTCTGTCTCTTAAAATATATATATATATATATATATATTTTTTTTTAAATAGGGACATTATCTTGGTTTATCTGGGCAGACTCAATGTTACAAGGTTTTAAAAAAGTGAAACAGGCAGAGTGAAACATGAGAAGGACTCAACCCATGTTGCTGGCTGGCCTTGAAGATAGAGGACAACTACAAGCCAAGGAATGTGGTAGGAGCTGAAAAAGGGTAGGAAATGCATTCTACCCTAGAGTGTCCAGAAAGGAAAACTGCTCTGCCAACTGAAGCCCAGTGAGACCCATGTAGAACTTCTAACCTACAAAACTGAAAGACAGTAAGTTTGTAATGTTTTAAGCCACTAAATTTGTGATGATTTACTACAGTAACAGTAGGAAGCCAATACAGAAAGGATTCAGTTTTTATCATTAAGCATCGTGTTGGTTGCAAGTTTTTCATAGATAAAAAGTTTCCTTATTAGTTTGAGGAAGTTCCTTTCTATTACTAGTTGGTTATTTTTAACATGAAAGGCTGCTAGATTTTCTTGTTTTTTTTGAGATTCCTCTCGCTTTGTGAAGAATTGGTAATTTTTTTTAAAAAATTTTATTACTTTTCTTTGAGACGGAGTCTCACTCTCTCACCCAGGCTGGAGTGCAGTGGCACAATCTCAGCTCACTACAGTCTCTTCCTCCCAGGTTCAAGCGATTCTCCTGTCTCAGCCTCCGGAGTAGCTAAGATTACAGCCAATGAGCCACCACACCTGGCTAATTTTTTTTTCTTTTTTTTTTAGTAGAGACAGGGTTTCACCATTTTGGTCAGGTTGTCTTAAATGCCTAACCTCAAGTGGTCTGCCTGCCCCGGCCTCAAAAGTGCTGGGATTACAGGTATAAACACTGCATCCGGCCGGTATTAATTCTTTAAATGTGAATCCATATGGTCCCTGGCTTTTCTTTTTGCATAGTTTTGATTACTAATCAATCTCTCTGAATCAGTTTTTTTTTTTTTTTTAGATGGAGTCTCGCTCTGTCACCCAGTCTGGAGTACAGCGGCACAATCTCGGCTCACTACAACCTCTGCCTCCTGGGTTTAAGCAATTCTCCTGCCCCAGCTTTTGGAGTAGCTGGGATTATAGGCGCATGCTGCCACATCTGGCTAATTTTTGTATTTCTAGTAGAGATGGGGTTTCACCATGTTGGCCACACTGTTCTCGAACTCCCAACCTCAGATGGTCCGCCTGCCTCAGCCTCCCCAAGTGGCATGAGCCACTGTGCCTGGCCTAGTTTCTATTTTTTTTAAAGCACATTCTCCCAGACCCTGAATTCAGTTTTGGTAGTTTGGGTTTTTTCTTGGAATTTGTCCATTCCATCTAGATTATCTAAATGGCAAACATTTGTTCATAGTATTCACTTAAAATCTTTTATTTCTGTAAGGTCAGTAGTAATATCCCGGCCTTTATTCCTGATTATAGCCAGTCTAGCTAAAGGCTTGCCAAATGTGGTTGATCTTTTCAAAGAACCTTCTGGTTTCACTGATTTTCTCTATTGTTTTTCCATTCCAAAATACTTTTCTGAAATCTATTAAATCTGTTTTTTCCTCTGGATTCTATTAAAAGTACAGAAAATTAGTAAACTCACCTGATGCAAGAAATTTGTGAAGTTTATGAATCCAGGTTAGACCAACACTGTGTACACCAGCTTCATGAGTACAGTGATATCTTGAAGGACTCTTGGGATCTGCAAATGCAATGATTAATGATGTAAAGGCAGCCATTAGATATCTAAAATAATTTACCTCAAATTTGTTGGCTACCCTACAATAGCTTACGAACACATTTGTTGTTGGAAGGTTTTATAGGACTTTCATATTGTTAGGGGTTTTGAAATGTTAAAATTTGAATTCAAATTTCAAATAGATTTTAAGTACAGGTATACTTCAGAGATACTGTGGGTTTGGTTCCCGATCATTGCAATAAAGTGAATACAGAAATAAAGTGAGTCACACAAATCTTTTCGTTTCCCAGTACATATGAAAGTTATGTTTATACTATGCAGAAAGTTATGTTTATACTAGTAGGTATGCAATAACATTATGTCAAAAAATACGCACATATCTTAACAATTTTTTATTGCTAAAAAATGCTGACATAGAGACACAGTGAGCACCTGCTGTTTGAAAAATGGTGCTGACAAACTCACTTGATGCAGGGTTGCCACATCTTTAATTTGTTAAAAAACAAAAAACAAAAAAATTCACTATCTGTGAACCACAATAAAATGATAAAATGAGGTATAGCATAAAGTATAAAAAATGCAATCCAAATGTTATTTCCTAAATATGAACACAATGAGGTTGACCAAAATATAAGTATGTTAAGTAACTCATTTATGCTTTTCTCTGTGCATTTATTTAGTTCTTCAAAAGAAAATGATGGTTAAAATAGCAGCTCTGTAGAAAACCTATGCTTGCACATATCGACTTAAATAAAATTGTTGAAGCACATGCACTCCTACAGCACAAAAGACTTAAGCACAATGGCTCAGGGAGTAGTTCTATCACAGTGTAGTAAGGTGTGAAATGGGAAGTGAAGTTTTATATGTCTTCATAATGTTGACTTAGGATAGTTTTAAAGGTTATGTTCAGTTTTGTATGCTCTTTTTGTTTGACAATCATTTATAACTAAGAAGTATGAGTAGTTGTTGTACAATTTTAATTAACTGGTTTTGAAACAAAAATTTCTGTTAAGCCCTAGTATCAGAAAGACAATCCTCAGACTACAAGATAAGCTACTGAATACCTATTTTATGTCAACATATTTATCTCTGTAACTCAGGATTTTTATTACTAACAATGTTATTAAACTAAAAATACAGAGATAAGGTATATATTAAAGCTGATAAAATGGCAACAGTTACCCATAAAACCCCTATATTAAATTTTCCTTTTATCTAACAGTCTCACTTTGTTATTAGAGACTTTATCATAAATTAATGTTCTAAAGCTAATATATTATTTTTCTGTCTTATACACTGTTTCATAAAACATCTTAGAAAACAGCATTCTGCTATAAAAAGTTTTAAAACCCCTCGTCTATGGGAACTATCCATTTGAGTAATTAAAATACTGAAATTTTCTTTTCATTTACCCATATTTAAGACTTAAGGCTCAATCATCTCATTAAATCTAACATTATTAAAATGACTTTTCAAAATCTGTAGGGTGCTAACATCAACAGAAAAATCTTAATTGTGGGGTGTAAAACAAAACTAAAGTCAACATTTAGTTAACAGGAAATTTATTAGACACCACTCTATGTTATACTATAGCTATTTCACTTTGTCACTAACAAATCTGGTGTGCCTCAGTGATTATAATATATCTTGTTCAGCACAATTATGAAGAAGCCAAAAATTTCTTAGTTTCACATATGAAAATGTTACTCTTGTTAGAAGAACCAAGGAAAAGCTGGGCACGGTGGCTCATGCCTGAAATCCCAGCACCGTGGGAAGCCAAGGCGGACAGATTAGGAGTTCGAGACCAGCCTGATCAACATGGTGAAACCCCACCTGTACTAAAAATACAAAAATTAGCCAGGCGTCATGATGCATGCCTATACTCCCAGGTACTTGGGAGGCTGAGTCAGGAGAATTGCTTGAACCTGGGAGGCAGAGGTTGCAGTGAGCTGAGATCTATGTCTACACTGAAGATTTCCCAAAGATGTATGTATCCATATAAGGAAACCAATTAGTTTATGTCACTTTACTTCATTTGGTCTGTTTCCTCATCTACAAAATTCTTAGACTTAATATAAATCTCAAAATACAAATCCAGTGTACTCTTTTTGCTGGTTTGTTATGTTAGGAATTCTGCTCCCTTAAATGTTTTAGCTATACTTTAGTACAGAGTTGAGGCTGTTATTACAAAAACTAGGCAAACTGGCTAAGAATAGCTCTTATTAGCCAGTTTTGGTAACAACAGCCTCAACTATCGCTGTGGTGAATGACTGGATTTCATTCTTTTTTAAAGCCAAATGGGGCTAGGCATGGTGGTTCACACCTGTGGACCAGCACTTTGAGAGGACAAGGTAGGAGGATCACTTGAGCTCACGAGTCCGGGACCAGCTTGTTCAACATGGCAAAACCCTGTGTCTACAAAAAATACAAAAATTAGGTGTGGTGGTGCACACCTCTAGTCCTAGCTACTCCAGAGGCTGAGGAAGGAGGATCACTTGAGCCTGGGAGGCAAAGGTTACAGCGAGCTGAGATCACACCACTGTACTCTAGCCTAGGTGATACAGCGTATCACACAAGGAAAAAAAAAAAAAAAGCTGAATGGTATTCCATTGTGTATATATACCACATTTAAAAAATCCATTTGAGGCCAGGTGTAGTGGCTCACATCTGTTATCCCAGCACTTTGGAAGGCCGAGGCACGTGGACTCCTTGAGGTCAGGAGTTCGAGACCAAGCCTGGCCGACATGGTAAAACTCTACCTCTGCTAAAAATACAAAAATTAGCTGGGCGTGGTGGTGAGTACCTGTAATCTCAGCTACTTGAGAGGCTGAGGCAAAATAATCACTTGAACCTGGGAGGTGGAGGTTGCAGTGAGTTGAGATTGTGCCACTAAACTCCAGCCTGGGTGACAGAGGCAGACACCATCTCAGGAAAAAAGAAAAAATCCATTTGGTTTGTTGATGGACACTTGGGTTGATTCAGTATCTTAGCTATTGTGAATAACACTGCAATGGCACAGGAGTGTAGGTATCCTTCAACCTATTATTTCCTTTCCTTTTGACATGACCAGTGGTGGAACTGCTAATATGGTAGTTCTACTTTTGATAGGACCAGGAAAAGTCCACTATTAGGAATCTGGGTGGATCTGGACCAAAGACCACTATTTTAAAACTTGGGAAATTTGCTCAGTCTGCCTTAGACAGAAAGTGTACTGTAGTGACTAAAAGGCAAAACAAAACAAAACAAAACAAAAAACACCCAGTCAACTTTTTTAAAGGCTGGAACCACAGAACAAATAAATTACATAGGAATACTCTATGATAGTCTTAGCATAAAAATCATGGGAAGAAGGCTTACCTTTATGAAGTTTAATTGGACAAGAAAAGTCAGAATCAAAAGGATCATCCTCTCCAGATGCCAATTTCAAAGCAAGCTCCAGCTCAACACATTCAAACACATACAGAGAAGGAGTGAGGTCAATTCTGGAATCCCAGGACTTTTCTGACTGTAAAAAAAAGTGGTGTAATTTTGATCTTGCATGTTAATTTGAAAATGTACACAATTAAAAATAGAAGCAAAAACCTGGGTCAGGGCCAGCTGCGGTGGCTCATGCCTGAAATCCCAGCACTTTGGGAGGCTGAGGCGGGTGGATCACCTGAGTTCAGGAGTTCAAGAACTACCTGGCCAACACAG
The DNA here is from genome assembly GCA_004027715.1 of Plecturocebus donacophilus. NCBI lineage: Eukaryota > Metazoa > Chordata > Mammalia > Primates > Pitheciidae > Plecturocebus > Plecturocebus donacophilus. The sequence goes on along the minus strand of PVKP010008041.1, from coordinate 42,416 downwards.
TGAAACCCTGTCTCTATTAAAAATATAAAAAATTAGCTGGGCCCAGTGGTGGTGGATGCCTGTAATCCCAGCTACTCAGGAGGCTGAGGCAAGAGAATTACTTGAACCTGGGAGGTGAAGGCTGCAGTGAGCTGAGATCGTGCCATTGCACCCCAGCCTAGGCAACAGGAGCAAAACTCCGTCTCAAAAAAAAAAAATTTAAAAAAGGGGGAGGTTAAACATTGCTTTCAAATTCTTAATTCCACCTCTATCCTAACAGAGCACTGTTATTTTGGAGAAAACATCTCTCTTCCTTTAGGAAGATGTTTGTGAAAAAAGCCAATTCAGTCATTCCAAGGCCCTTTCTTTATATTTGTCCCTGAAGATTGCAATATGGAGAGCAGAAAGTAACATGCAGACTGGTGGACGAAGTAAGTTGGGCAACTTTCTAAGTTCTTTTCACTTAGATTGTTAAATATGCTTCAGCTACTTTAACTGTTTAATTTCCAAAATATCAGAAGTTCCATATATAAGCTAAAATGCCTCCTCATATATTAAGCGTTCATATTGGGTCAGAAACTATACTAGGTGCTGAAAATATAAAACATATCTACAGTAGCCTGCACTTACTGTTTGGTCATCTTCTTCTTCCCCTTCTAGCACAACACAGTGATACAGCATTCCTGATTCAGTAGCAATCACTAAGATATTGGGGACACAAGGTAGGCAGAGTATAGCACAAGCATCATATCCATAGTTATCTTCAGCCGCAGGATGCATGGGCAACGGACCCAACAGCTTTCCAATATTTCCAGGGCTAAAGAAGGAGTGAAAACATATTTGGGAAATGTTGACAACAAGCATGCTCATCTCTTAAAGCCATTCTTTGACTTTGTTTTCCTCTAGCTATCAACCCTCATTATAAATGTAGTATACTTTCAACACTCCATCTTCTTGCTTTCCCACTCAGATTCTACCATTCTGGTGTTTCTCAACCAGAGATAATTTTGCCAGAGAGAACACTGGCAATGTCTGAAGACATTTTGGCTTGTCACATGGTTGTCACAACTGGGTGTCACAACGTGGGGGGAGGTATTGGCATCTAGTGGTTATAGGCTAGAGGCTGCTAAACATTCCCCAACAGCACCTCTAAAACAAACAATAATTCAGACCAAAATGTCAATAGTACAGATGTTGAAAACCCTTATCCTAAATGTACTATGGTTTATGCTTTTTGCCACTCCACTGAAGCTACTGTGGCAAAGGCCACCTGTGAGATTTACTAAATCCAAAAAGGCACTTAACCTTCTGCTGCATTTATTATTGGTTAACAATTACTGCTACTCAATACCCTTAACAACTCTAACAGTTCTTTCTTATAGTTCTCTCTTCTTACTTCTTTAAATACACTTTTCTAATGTCCTTTTCTAATTTCTGTCTCTTAAATATTGGTGTTCTCCAGGGTTCTGTCGTATGCATTTGACTTTTTTCAAAATAAACGCATAAATGAAAGCCTATTAAACTATGCCTGGTTTTAACTACCATCTATATTCCCAGACTACCAAATCCTTTCTTCTGAGATGTAACTTCTCTTCAGGGCTTTGGGCCCCACATTAAATTTGATTAGACAAATACTTATAATTGAGTGCTAGATGGTGCTCCCAGTGAATGATGGTTTAGTTGATGAGGCAGACAATTAACCAGAATTACTATACCATGTGATAAGTGCAACAGAAGGATTTATGGTGTACAAAGAAATAACAAAAAGATACAAAGATAATGAAGAAAGCTATCAAAAATAAGAAAAACAGAGCAAGAATGATTTCTGGGAAGGGGGCTGTTGATCATTCCGAGCTAGAGAGCAGCTTATGTGAAGTCCTGGAAGCATGAAAGACAAGGAACTAAGAAGGAAACTTATCTAGTATGATGGGAGGCAAAGTACAAGGTCTAAGGCAATGGCAAAATGGCTAGACAGACATTCAGGACTGGCTTATGAAGTACACAGACTTGCATGCTATGTTAAACTATTTGAAATCTATCTGCCGGGTACAGTATATCGGGTTTAAATGAAGTGATGGAACTTCACTTTATAAATCAATCTGGTATTAGGAAGACATGGAAGGGTTCAAAACGGGATTCATGGAAACTATTTAATAACCTAGGCAGATGATAAAGTTCTGAAGCAGGGACAAAGGAATGGAGAGAAGGGTGTATATAACCAGGGTGTCCAATCTTTTGGCTTCCCTGGGCCACATTGGAAGAATTGTCTTAAGCCACACATAAAATAAATTAACAGGTGATGAGCTTAAAAAAAGAAAAAAAAAAAGAAAAAGAAAATTGCAAACAAATCTCATAATGTTTTAAGAAAGTTTACAAATTTGTGGTGGGCCGCATTCAAGGCCATCCTGGGCTGCAGGCAACCTGTGGGTTGGACAAGTGTATATACCTCCCCAAAATTTTAATCACAAAATCAATAGAAATTTGGGACTGAGAATGTAAGGATGAAGTTCACACCTGTAATCCCAGCACTCTGGTAGGCCAAGGCAGGCGGATCACCAGCCTGGCCAAAATAGTGAAACCCCATCTCTACTAAAGATACAAAAAATTAGCTGGGCATGGTGGTGGGCGCTTGTAATCCCAGCTACTTGGAGAATCGCTTGAGCCCAGGAGGTGGAGGTTGCAGTGAGCTGAGATCGCGCCATTGCACTCCAGCCCGGGTGAAAGTGCAAGACTCTGCCTCAAAAAAAAAAATAAATAAATAAAAATAACTTCCGGGTTTTGGGCTAAGGTACTAGGTAGATCATGGGACAAATGAGGGCTCAGCAGTAAGAGGAGAAAGGGTAAGGGAAGGTACTAACATTAACACAAAATTCTCCTGAGAGAGATCATATGTGAAAAGCAGAGAACATTTCTGTCAATGAGAATGCACTCAACAGTGAATCCTTACCATTCTGTAACCTGTCAAGCTCTTTCATCTTTCTAATCTTTACGGTTTTTACGTATTCTCTTCTCTCTCCTGTTACCACTTCCAATTTTGTCTAGCGAATCCTTCAAGTCCAAGCTTTTGTAATAGCATTTCTTCAGTCTCCCAAGATCAGCAGGCCTACTCATTTACTCTATCACATTCTCGTAGAACCCTGTGATGCTCTGAGCACGTGACATTGTATTATAGTTATTGATTTAGTTGTATGCCCTTCTGGTAGGTAAGGAACCACATAGCAGGAACCTTGCCTTCAATCTTGTATTTCCATTTTCTGCCACATAGTGGGCCCTGAATAAGTACTGTTAAGTAGATTTATAAACAAACAAACAAACTCTAATGCTCAGCCCTTAGCTTTATGCCTCTGTAGTTTCTTGCCAAATTCTTATCCTGTTGACTCTCTCACCATGATGGATGATTCTCATGCCTCTATTTTAATTATTCTTCATTGTCTCTCATCATCCTGTATTTCCAACTGTCCACGGAGTATTTCCATTTTATTAGGCCAATACTATGTTACACTGATTTATTTAAAAATAAATCTTCTCCCCCAGTTAGCTGCCTTTACTGACCTGTTTCTGTTCATGGAATACTCCTTATCCAAACAGTAACTAAGTCTTATGTATCCCTTCTTTGTTGTAAACTACGTTTCATTTACCTCCATACTACTACCACCCAAGTTTTATAAACTACAAGCTCAATTTTGCAAAACTTCTTTAAAAGTCTCTCTGTCCCAGTCCCTTCCCTAACCAACTGTTTTGTCCTTCTGCTCAGAAACCATCACTGGCTTCCTACTACTCTATTCCTACAGAAAAAAAAAATTCACACTCACTCTTTATCGAGGTGTTTTTAATGCCAGCAAAATTTCTCTGGGCAGATACTTCTAGCTTTTTCAATTAATGCTCCCTACATGAATCCTCAGCTCTAGTCCAGAATGTCTAACAACTGAACCTTGAATGACACTTATTTTCATACTCTACTTTATGCTGCCCTTGATAGAAATGGTCTTACCCTTCCTTGATACTTCATCTAATCCTGAATGAGACCTTTAAGGCACACATGACCTCACTACTTCTGTGTGAAAATTTCCTTAACCTCCTAGTCAGAATGATCTCTTCTTCCTCTGGGTTCTTACTGTCTGTGTACCAATAATGTGGTATGGATAAGTATTTTTTCATGTGTATATATGTCTTTCTCCCCACAACTGGGGCGTAAGATAGAGAATGCCATGTCTAACCATCCCCATGGTGCCTTGTTCATATAAGATAAACAATAAGCACTTGTTCAGATAACTAGAATTTGTGAACACAAACCCAGGCCTATCATAAGTGATTATCCAAGAATTCTATAGAACTTACCCAAATAATATGAAGAAATGAAAGGCAAAATCATCTGTATTAACTCTTTCTCAAAAATATGCAAGCAAAGCATCTGAAGGCTGCAACACTTCCAAACTAAAAAATATGTCTCCCAAGTTCAATGTCAATAATCTCTACTGGAGCACAAGCTGAGTTTTCATTTCAGGTGGGTTACCACTTCAACTTACCTGTGTAACAGACTAACATATGTTAGGAAAGTCTCTCCATTCTCATATAAGATGTACAGTGGGTATGCCACTACTTCATCTTTGCCTTTTTGTCCAAATATATTCCTTGGGACTGCTGCCAATAGCCCAAAGTCAAATGCAACTGCTGTCTCTCCTAGAGATGCGGTATATGCCCTTCTGGAAAGAGATGTAAAAATCAACTTGTTAAAAGCAATAAACAAAACAAAACAAAAACAACAACAAAAAGTAAAAAGAAAAAAAAAAGCAAAATGTCTTAATGATAGGAGGTGAGTATGTATGGAATTTGTAATTAATGGACTGAAAAGACAAAAAACGATTATGAAGAATGTTAACATTTAAAAATTCTCATGAAATTAAGTGAAAAAAGCTGGCCATAAAATTATTTGGTGCTACTCTCGTCTTAAATACTTTAAATACATATACATACCCAGACACAATTGCAAAAAGGAAACAGGAAAACACATGAAAACGTCAACAGTTGTCTCTGAGCAGCAGGATCTGTAAGTTCTACCAATACGTACAAAGCACCTACTCTGTGCCAGGCACTTTTCTAGGGTCTGGGAATATATCAGTGAATTAAACAAATGCCCTGCCCTCTAGAAAGAGACATACCACAAAAAGAGAAGAAATAAAGATGGAATATAAACTCAGAAAATGTTACAAAGTAGGGTAAGAGGATATTAATGGAGGTGCTACTTTAGTTGGTATGGGAAAGACTCTGATAAGATATCTGAGCAAAGATCTGAAGGAAGTAAGAAAGCAAGTCTGTGGTTCACTAAGGAAAGAGCAGTTGAGGTGAAGAGCAAAGGCTCTAACGTAGAAGATGCTTGATGTCTGTGGAATGGAAAGGAGGCCAAGGTGGCCAGAGTTCAGAGAACTGGGGCACATGGGAGGAATCAAGCTGGAAGGCAATCAGGTGGCGTACCTGTTGGCCCTTTATAGGTAAGGACTCTGGGAAATCAATGGGGTGTGGAGAGCAGGGAAGTAGAATGATCTGATTAAACTGAAAGATCACTTTGGCTGCTGTATTGAGACAGGCTATAGGAGATTACAGAAAGATTTCATTTTCTTAATACTTTGATCTATTTTTTCTTAATTTTCTATAGCAAATATACATTACATGTATATCAAGAAGACAAATCATAAAACCATGCTATTTTTATATTTTAAAATTTAGTGTAATTAGTTATTCAGGAAGATTCTAGTTCAATACAAGGTTAACAAACACAGTTAAAATGAAATCACAATTTCATATAGTAGAGACAGTAAACATCAATGCAAGGTATTATCTTAGTCTCTTTATCACATAGGTGATATAGAAGTGAAAGGTGACTTAGGCCTGTAATTCCAGCACTTTGGGAGGCTGAGATGGGCAGATCACGTGGGCCCAGAAGTTCTAGACTAGCCTGGTCAACATGACGAAACCCTGTTACTACTAAAAATACACTTACTTCTCACATTACCAAAAGCAGGCTAGCCACCTCTGAAAAACCTTGCAATCTGTTAAAACTGCATTTATAATCCCAATAAACTAATTTAAAAAAACATTTCATGACTCAAATAAAAACTTACCCTTTATTGAGTACTAGACTTTCCTCTTCGGCTTCTGAAAGTATAATCACCTTAGTGGGTGTCTGGGGTTCACGCAGAGAGTAAATTCTAGCAACCAAAAGAGAAGAAAACTAGCACTTAAAATTCTCTTTTCATTTCCCAAAAGTGCACTTTCCTCTCCAACTAGTCAGTTCTTACTTAATAGTTTTTCTACCACTTATCACAACTATTTCTTTGCAAAGATCTTGCTGTTGCTAAGTAGCCTACTTCATTTACTCTTTAACTATATAAGGGAGGTTTCATAGGGGCCTGAAGAAATGTTCTCTATCCTTACCAATATTCTTTTTTTTTTTTTATTGAGAAGGAGTTTCGCTCTTGTTACCCAGGCTGGAGTGCAATGGTGCGATCTCGGCTCACCACAACCTCCGCCTCCTGGGTTCAAGCAATTCTCCTGCCTCAGCCTCCTGAGTAGTTGGGACTATAGGTGTAGGCCACCATGCCCAGCTAATTTTTGTATTTTTAGTAGAGACAAGGTTTAACCTTGTTGACCAGGATGGTCTCGATTTCTTGACCTCCTGGATCCACCCGCCTCGGCCTCCCAAAGTGTTGGGATTATGGGCGTGAGCCATTGCGCCCGGCCTCCTTACTAATATTCTTTAACAGCCTATTCCATACTATTGCACCTCTGTCACTCTCTTCCTGAGCCCTTAGCTATACTTGCCTTGTCTAGTTATCTCACTGTTGCCCCTAAGCTTGCCAGTTTTCCTTCAACTACACACATCTAACTCTGCCTATAAGACCAAATCCTACCAGAGAAAGAACCATATCTTATTAATTATATGCCAACTGGCTAACAGAGTGAGTGATATTTAGCCTGAAAACCTATTTATGTGTTTGTTATATAAAGACCCAATATTGCCCAGGTGTGGTGGTTCACACCTGTAATCCTAGCACTTTGGGAGGCCAAGGTGGGCGGATAACTTGAGGTAAGGAATTTGTGACCAGTCTGGCCAACACAGTGAAACCCTGTCTCTACTAAAAATACAAAAATTATTTGGGCATCATGGCGCGCACCTGTAATCCCAGCTACTAGGGAGGCTGAGGCAGGAGAATCGCTTGAACCTGGGAGGCGGAGGTTGCACTGAGTTGAGATCATGCCACTGCGATCCAGCCTGAGCAACACAGTGAGACTCCATTTCAAAAAAAATAAAAATAAAAAAAGATCCAATATCATGTCATCTCTATTTTTTTAAGGGAAAGTACAATACTGATTTTTTTTTAGCCAAAATTATTTTAATTTAAAGTAATCTATATTTCATTGCTTCTCGGCCTTTTGGCTAAGATCAAGTGTAAAGTAACCTATATTTCACAGCATATATGGCTATGTGAAAAAGTGAAAGAATTTTCAAAAGCCCAGTAATGTCAGTTTAGAAATCTAGTGTCTCTTATAAAGTCTTTTTATATTAGTCAATTATTTTGTCTGACGCCACTAAGAGTTTTTAAACTTGGTTTCTTCCAACATCAGTAAAATGCCACATAAGCGTTTAATGTTTTTAATGATAATTTGATCCATTTGAGTACACATTTATTATAGTCTTCCTAGGTTCCTACAAGCATTCCTAACTTCAAAATACACATAAATGCTAGACAATAATATTGTACTAGGGAACAGTGAAAGAAAAAGTAAGTGCTACAGGGCATTCAGTGAAAATTTCCTTTTGCTCTGAAATTGCCAAAAAGCTCCAAAGCTTAGGAAAACAGAAGTGTTAAGTACCACATATTTTAAAAAACAACCTTTAGTATTTGGGGCCAGATACTTCCTTTAGGGTTTAAGAACTGTACCTGTGCTATCTTCCCACCATCTCCGTTTCCATCATAGTATATAAAAGGAAGACTAAGAAGAGAGGATGTCAAAAAGTCCTTAGGAGTACAGTATAATGTTTGTAATGGGAAGATTTTCCCTCCCCTCTTTCTCTGCCCTGAACTCCAAAGCCAAATGAGTGGGCAGGGAAGGCTCTAGGAAATAGCCAGATGTGGAGGTACCAGTAATAAGGGAGACTGGTGCCACTTCCTAGCTGAATGGCCCTTAGTCACTTAGTAGCTGTCTCAGTTATTAGATTGAAAAACATAGCAATGTACACATCATGCTCAATACTATCTACAGTTTCAGGCATTCACTGGGGGGTCTTGGAACCCTGCAGATAAGGTGTACTGTACCCCATCCTGAGAAATGATTCAGGGCATAAAGAACTGACAGGGGCCAATTGGAGCCAGAACTCCTCAGTGATGGGGAGAGCTGGAAATTAAACACTGCCCTCCAACGTACACACACACACCCAATCTATGCAGAGACTACCACATCAATAGAGTTAATTACTGACAGATGAAACTAGATTAAAACAAAATCAGGCATACTTCCCCATCATTCACAGGCTACCAGTTAGGTAAGAGCTCTACCTCACCTATCCCACTCCCCTATCCCACACTGAAGGAGTTAGATTTGAAGGAAGGAGGAGGCAACCCTATTCCTTATACTTAAACCCATACCCCAAAGTGCTGGGATAGGAGGAAGAATGAAAGAACAGACTACACATTCTCTGATCACTTCTGATCCTACAAAACACAGGTCTGATCTACAAAAGACCCAGGACACGGTTGTGAAATAGATTTGAGATCAAATAGCTTTTGAAATTTTTATTTTCTTTAGACAGGGTCTCACTGTCACCCAGGCTGGAGTGCAGTGGTGCAATCATGGCTCACTGCAGCCTCAAACTCCTGGGCTCAAGCAATCCCCCCACCTCAGTCTCCTGAGTAGCTGGGACTACTGGCACATGACATTATGCCCAGCTATTTTTTTGTAGAGACAGGATCTCACTGTGTTGCCCGGATTGGGTCTTGAACTCAGACTCAAGTAATCCTTCCACCTCAGCCTCCCAAAATTCTGGGATTATAGGTGTGAGCCACTGCAACCGGCCATGATCAAGAGTTTTAAACCGGACACACTGTTTTCATAACTAGAAGTAACCAGAAAGCTATGGAGATCTATGTAAGACACTATTAAGGGGTCAGTCATTCAGGAGTGAAGGAAGATTTAGTAGAGCACAGTTAAAAAGCAGTGATTAAGAAAAACAAAACTGGGGGGTGGGGTGGTGGAAAAAAAAAAGAAAGAAAAATAAAACTGGAGGTATCTGTACCTCTGCTGAGTCCTCCCAATAACTTTTTACATAAGGCCAATCTAGAAAGTTCACTGATAATATAGTAGAAATCTACATAGGATTAGGGCATTTAATCACAGAGTGCAAAGTGTGGAAGGGGCTTTAAAAACTATTGAATCAAATCTGGTCAACTTGAAAGATTGGAAATTGAGCCCCCACCCCTAAAAAGAAGTTCAAGATCTCAAAGATAACAGAAGAGAAGGTGGGACAAGAATTCAAATCTCTCTATTTATACTTATATTCTCTTTCCTTTATGCTACATTATCACCAAAAGGGTGACATAATGAAAAGAGTTTTGGAAATTCTAACAGGTTAAACTAGGAGATACTTGGAGGCAGGAAGACTAGTTGAGAAGAAATAGCAGTAATTAAGTCATGGAAGTTAGGCCAGTTAAGCAATTCTTATGATTGAGAATGGGTTACAACAGCCATCAAATAAAAGCACTGACTCAATGACTCATTTTGTTCTATGTTGAGCTGTTAATTGGCAAACAGGAAGAGAGCTTTACCACTCATAAGGCTTCAAGAGAGCTAAGAATAAATTTTACCTTATTACGTTGTCTGATGTTAACAGCACTATGTGGGGATCCAGTATTTCACTTGGATACCATGCAGCATGCTTTAGAGTCAGAGAGGTAGAACTGGTGAAAAATCTCTCAGCAACTGGAGTAGTACTAAAATAAAGATAATAAATTTCCAAAACATTTTGTACAACTTGGATGAAAAATCTTCTTAAGGAACTTCCTTTCTTTTTTTTGGAGACAGAGTTTCGCTCGTTGCCTAGGCTGGAGTGCAATGGTGTGATCTCGGCTCACCAAAACCTCCACTTCCTGGGTTCAAGCGATTCTCCTGCCTCAGCCTCCCGAGTATAGGTGCCTGCCACCACGCCCAGCTATATTTTGTATTTTAGTAGAGATGGGGTTTCACTATGTTGCCCAGGATGGTCTCAAACTCCTGAGCACAGGGAATCCACCCGCCCTGCCTTGGCCTTGCAAAGTGCTGGGATTACAGGTGTGAGCCACCATGCCCAGCCCCAAATTAGAGTATATTTTATACATACACATACATTTTAGGATGGTTTGACTTAGGATTTTTGATACATATTTCATACAGTACAAGTGTTTTCAGATACAGTATCTTATTTGATCCTTTTACTAACCCTATGAGGAAATTACAATGGCAGATATTATCGATCCTATTTTTAAAATGAGGAAACAGAGATTTAGAAAATAAAAAGTTTAAGGGGATTCAACTTATAAGTCGTGGAGCTAAAGGTAGGTTTCTACCTTATACAGATGATCCCCAACTTTACAATGGGTTTATCAGGACATAACCCATCATAAATCAAGGCGCTCCTTATGACTTATGATGGGGTTACCCATGATAATGTTGAAAAATACTAAGTCGAACTATCCTAAATCAGGGATCATCTGCTGTGTTGTCAGCAATAAATGCATTTTCAGTGTATTTGGTTTATCTCGACATAACCCAATCATAAGTTGAAAAGGATCTGTACTCTTTTCAGTAGATCTTTCAGACTCACTCTTTTGGATTTATTGAAAAAGAAATTATATAAAAATAGGCCAGGCGTGGTGGCTCACACCTGTAATCCTAGCACTCTGGGAGGCTGAGTTAGGTAGATCACTTGAGGTCAGGAGTTCAAGACCAGCCTGGCCAACATGGTGAAACTCTGTCTCTAATGAAAATACAAAAATTAGCTGGGCATGGTAGTGCTCGCCTGTAATCCCAGTTACTAGGAAGGCTGAGGCATGAGAATCGCTTGAACCCAGGAGACAGAGGTTGCAGTGAACTGAGATTGTGCCAATGAGCCACTGAACTCCAGCCTGGGTGACAAAGCAAGCCTCCATCTCAAAAAGGAAAAAAAAAAAAAAAAAAAAAAAAAAAAAAAAAAAAAAAAAAAAAAAAAAAAAAAAAAAAAAAAAAAAATATATATATATATATATATATATATAATACTTAGATAAACTTATGGCAAATTTCTGGCTGCCAGATAGTAACTACATTTACAAAATCTTACTTCTACCTAATTAAAAGAATGGTTTAGCCCCCAAAGAGACAGTAATGTGATAATTAAGGCAGAATAAAAGTACAATCACACGCATACTATAAACACTGATAACATAAGAAGCCAGTCTGCAGACCAAAAGGAGTGCTCTAATGTTTCAAGAGTAGTATACTAAACATGCTTTAAGAATCACTGGTCTTGAACAATTTTCTGTATATATCATAAATAATACAGATAAATATTATACAACTTACCTACAATTCACTGTTGATTTTCCACCTTCAAATTCAGAATTCTTGCCCCATCTTTTAGGTAATTCTAACACCATAAGTCCTTTTATTCCTATAAGTGCTACATGATGTTGTGTTGGACTTAACAAGACTTGATAGATTTCAAACAGGGGTGGATTCATGCAAAGCAATCTCTGAAAATTAAAGCAAACCAGTGGATATAGTTAATTTTAATATAGATGGAAGTTACTTGAAATCACAGTAATACTTTACTACAATTAAAGGATAATAAAACTCTAGATAAGTACTTCACACTCCTACCATTAACTCTTTTTTTTTTTTTTTTTTTTGAGACTGAGCCTGGCTCTGTCGCTAGAGTAGAGTATAGTGGTGTGATCTTAACTGACTGCAACCTCCGCCTCCTGGGTTCAAGCGATTCTTCTGCCTCAGTCTCCTGAGTAGCTGGGACTACGGGCATGCACCACCAGCTAATTTTTGTATTTTTAGCAGAGACAGGGTTTCACCATGTTGGCCAGAATGGTCTCCAACTCTGGACCTCAGGTGATCCGCCCGCCTTGCCTCCCAAAGTGCTGGGATTACAGGTGTGAGCCACCATGCCCAGTCATGAAATATTTTTACTCATTTAGATTGGAATGTTAGGTAATATGCATCAGATTTCCTTACCTTGATAAATAGAGACTATTACACATAATGTTCTTATTGTTAGGGTCAAGCTGCCTCAGAAAACCCTCTCCAAGCAAGCTGACCCCACCCCCAATCTGACTGCTCTGCAGCTGCATTACTGAACTCCTATCTAGGTGCTACAATTAAGCAAAGCTTGATTACAGCCATCTGGTCAGCTTAGGGGAGGACAGGGTAAACAAATGTTTGTTATCCATATTTGTAAATTCCTGTTTTACATATACCTGTAAAATCCTTTTTTTAAAAACCGCTGCCACAGAACAAAAGTCACAGGATGATGTACTGTAAGTCTGTCACAAACTGTCTCTGTGCCTGTTACAAGCTGATAGATTATCTGAGGCCTGAAACTCCCTTAGGCCCCTGTCATCCCATATAAACCCCTGGTTTTATAAGCTCGGGGCTGTCTCCTCTGATTGTTAAGGGGCAGCTTGGCAGGTTAATAAAACTTGCTTGCCTGACTTTGGGTTTATTCTCCTTTCTCTCAGCTAACCTTACACTTATGATCAAGCTCCAACCTACCACTCCCCTGCTCGTACTTCACATTCCAAACAGAAAAATTTGTATTTCTGGGATATTATCCTGCTTTGCCATGCCTCTGTGTCCTTGTACAATTGTCTGTCTTCTTGAAATGCTCTTGTTTTTCAACTGCTGATGTCTGTAAGCCTGGTTTTGTTTTTGTTTTTCAGTTGCCCTTTGCTGATTCTAACCAAATCATTTTTCCTCATTTTTCCTTCTTTCCCTATACTCAACCCCCATTCTCCTTTCTGCTTGATTTTTCCAATCAAACTCACACCAGAGGCCACCTTTCTTTTGCTACATATACAATTCAATCCCTTTAGTTCTTTAGTTCATTCGTGATAATCATAGTATTTAGGCTGCTGCTGTTGTTTTTAAAGTCACTACTCATGCTTTTTTTTTGTGGGGGGGACGACAGAATTTTGATCTGTGCCCAGGCTAAAGTGCAGTGGCAGCCCACTGCAGCCTTTATTTGGGGGCTCAGATGTTCCTCCCAAGTCAGCCTCCCGAGGAGCTGGGTACACAGGCATGTGCCAACACTCCCAGCTAATTAAAAAGGGTTTTTTTTTTTTTTTTTTGTAGAGATGGGGGTTTCATCATGTTGCCCAGGCTAGGCTCGAACACCTGTTCCTGTGCTCACAAGATCCACCTACCTCAGCCTCGGCCTCCTAAAGTGCTCAGATTATAGATTAGAGCTACCATGCCCAGCTTACTCATGCTTTTTTTTAACATCCGAAGTTACAACTCATGATAAGCTGCTTTCTTCCCCATCCCTAAGGTTTTGAGATTTCTGGAGGAGTGAATGCTACTGAGATAGTCACCAATATTTACTGAGAGCTTATAAATTCTGGCTCCAGCATTTTTGTATGCTGGACATACAAAAATGAGTACATTGCCAAGCGTGGTGGCATTTGCCTACAGTTCCAGCTACTACGGAGGCTGAGGTGGGAGGATCACTTGACCTCTTGACAGTAGAGGCTGCAATGAGCCATGATCACACCACTGCACTCCAGCCTGGGCAACACAGAAAGACTCAAAAATAAAAAATAATTTTTTAAAAAATGAGAGGGGCAGACTCAGCCCTTGCCTTGGGCTTAGTCTAGAAGAGCAGACAGAGTGCCATGGCTCAAGGCTGGAATCCCAGCACTTTGGAAGGATGAGGCTGGTGGATCACCTGAGGCCAGTAGTTCCAGATCAGCCTGATCAACACGGCGAAACCCCATCTCTACTAAAAATACAAAAAGTAGATGGGTATGGTGGCTGAGGCCTATAATTCAGGCTACTTGAGAGGCTGACACAGAAGAATCACTTGAATCCAGGAGGTGGTAGTCACAGTGAGCAGAGATCGTACCACTGCACTCCAGCCTGGGCAACAGAGCAAGACCGTCTTTAAAAAAAAAAAAAGAAAAGAAATTACAAATAATTGTGTCAAATGCTACAAAGCAGTATAGGATATTATTAGAATACTGTGTGCTGAACATTTGGTAATTATTATTATCATTTTTTGAGACAGTCTTGCTCTGTCACCCAGGCTGGAGTGCAGTGACAAGACCTCGACTCACTGCAACCTCTGGCTCCCAGGTTCAAGCGATTCTCCTGCCTCTGCCTCCTGAGGAGCTGGGATTACAGGTGCGCGCCATCACACCTGGCTAACTTTTGTGTTTACTTAGTAGAGACAGGGTTTCACCACGTTGGTTAGGCTGGTCTCGTCACTTCAGCCTCCCAAAGTGCTGGGATTACAGGCGTAAGCCACCACGCCCGGCCTTGTTTTTAACTGAAATTTTATAGTAAGACTGCAGACTCTTGCCCTATTTTAAATGAAATTGGATATAAGACTGCAGACTCTTGTCCTATTTTTCAAAACTGCAGAAGCATTGCTGGCATCTTATTAAAATCAAATCACTTCTCGGTAGCAAGAATTGGACCGGGTTCACAACAGATGTCACACCTTAGACTGGGTACCAAGCTCTTTACTTCTCAATCTTTTAAGGAAGAGAATCTATATTACAAATAAACATTTCCATAAACCAATATTTGATCACAGCAAGTCTGTAATACTTTCTGTATCACACCCACTTTCACAAAAATCCCAATTTTGGGTATGGGTTTATTTTCTAAAGCGGGGTGGAGGGGGAGGCGGAGAATTAACAAAGACTTCCGCCTCCATGTCAAGCACGAAACGTGGTGCTTTGAAATCTACTATCTGACTTGCTGTATACAACGTAAAACAAAGTTACGATTTATACGTATTATGAGCGTCACGTCATGAAATAGGTTTCTCCCGACCAAACTGAAAATAGTAATTCCGCCCACTCGTTCTCAGCCCCTTTAGCTAGCTTGGTTTTTCGCCAGGGCACTCAACCATCACTAGTATTTTACTGATTATTCCATGGCCCTTTCCCTGCTCCCAGACTTGCAGGCCATAAGCATCTAGAGAGCCTTAGTCCCCACGACCGCGTCTGGCAGTGTCGGAGTCAATCCGCTGGAACGCCTGCCACGAGATGAGAAAAACAGCCAAGAAGGGAAAGGAACAACAACAAAAAACTACTTCAGATCCCGGTGAGGGTCACTTTCAAGAACGGCTCGGCAGTACCTGGTACTGGGACAAGGCGGGCTCTTCACTGCCGCCGCTGGGGTCCCGAAGGCGAACGACTAAGAAGGAGCTGTCCTCTCCGTCCCACAGGAAGAGCTCTCTGCCGAGGCCAAAGATCATGTTTCTCGTCAGCAACTGCGCCGGCGGCGATGAAGGCAACGACGAAGAAGCTGGTTTCTCAGCTTCGGCTGGGCTCTGGTTTTTCAGTCCCTCCCGGAGCCGCAAAAACACGACATGGTTAGGAAGCCAGGTCTGCCACAGATCGCCGTCGCCCACAGAGCCCTGAACGGCCGCCATCTTAGCCCAGCTGCTCCCCTCGCTCCAGTTGCTCAGCCCGCCGTTGAGCTCAGCCAGTCCGCGGCCGTCCACTCACCGCTTCGGCCAATCACCGAGCAGCTAGCCCGGAAGCTAGAGAGGCTCGTGTCAGAGGAGGGGCGAAAGCGAGGCCAAGCCCATCAGGCAGCGGGGTCGCCAAGGGAAAGCCAATCACCAGCCCAGTATTATCATTGAAGCCCAACGGGACAGGACGAGAAATCAACAAAATGGTGGTGTTGCTCGACGTTTCGCACCTGGGGAGAGACAGACTTGTGTATCTAATTGCCTATTGGAAACCTCCATCTGGATAAACCCAGGCATGCAGAAGTTTCCCTCAAGACTTGGGCCGGGCGCAGTGGCTCACGCATGTAATCCCAACACGTTGAGAGGCCACGGCGGGTGGATCACGAGGTCAGGAGTTCAAGACCAGCCTGGCTAAGACGGTGAAACCCCTTCTCTACTAAAAATACAAAAAAATGAGCCAGGTATGGCGGCAGGCGCCTGTGATCCCAGCTACTCGGGAGGCTGAGGCAGAGAACTGCCTGAACCCAAGAGGCGGGGGTTGCAGTGAGCCGAGAACGCGCCACTGCACTCCAGCCTAGGAAACAGAGCGAATCTGAAAAAAAACAAAAAACAAAAACAAACAAAAACCACTTACCTCCCTCACTGCAGGTTGGGCTGGCCTCACACGTTTCGCTTGGTTGCTTAAATCTGTATCCACGTGGGGCCGGCCTGTAAGACAACACTTCCCAGAATACCCTGCAATCCCAGCGCGGTCAACGCCCAAAAACTACAACTCCCAGTGGTCTGTGTGCCGCCAGGGGGCGGGGCTTGCGCGGGTGTCACCCGAGAAGAGGCGATGGCGGAGTCGATGCGGTCTCCGCGCCGCTCCCTGTATAAACTGGTGGGCTCTCCGCCTTGGAAAGACGCTTTTCGGCAGGTGGGTGTTTGGGTCGTGGACACTACCCCAGTCTGGCCTGGCTACCCCCGTCTTCTCTGCCTTTGCCTTAGTCCTGCTCTGTGGAGCAGGCCCCGGAGCGCCTGGCGGCTAGTGGAAACGGATCTCAAACCCAGGCCGCCTGACTGTGGAGAGTGGGATTCGTTCGCCTGGGTCGGCCCAGTCCTAGAAAGCCTTGGTTTTGGATTCAGTCTTGTTTTAAATTTGAGTGTGGTCATGACATCAACCTTTGCACCTCTGCAATAACACTATCTACTGTTGCTGCGGAGGTGGCCACCGAGAGAGGTACTTTGTATACGTTAGTCTTGTGAGATAGAAATGATTTCTACTCTAGAGAGTAGTAAACTGAGGCTTAGAAGAACGCTCCACCTCAGTTCTGGCCTCTCCTGAACACAGTGTGGTTGCTAGTAAGTAATGTTATCCAAACAAGTAAGCCGACGCAAGAAAGATAGCAGATACAGCAGAGTTTCTCAGCCTTGACAATGGACATTTTGAGGGAGATGTTTACTTGTTGTGGAGGGCTGTTTAAGCCACATCCCTAGCCTCTACTCACTAGATGCTAATAGTCCTACAACTAGAATTGTGACAATCAAAAATGTCTCCAAGCATTGCCAAATGTTCCTTGGGGGGCAAAACCACCCTGAGTTCAGAAACGCTGTTGTGCAGGAAGGCCGTTACCACAGCCACATCTAGAATGGCAAGAATTTGGAAGGAATGTAAATGTTCTGTAAAAGGACATTGGATGCTGAGATATTATGCACATAACCATTAAGGAAACTAGCACTGAAGACAGAATACAAAATATGGTTATATGTAAATACATGTACAAAGCATTGTAATTGTATGTATCTCTACAGAGGAATATGCAAAAATAACACTAGTTAGTAGTATGGTTGAAATTTGGTGTCTGTAAACTTTCTTTACTATTTTCCCAACTAATGTAAGAGTGTTTTTTAAAAGTAGAAATGCTTCTTTTTTTCTCCCCATCTTGCTCTTTTTTTCCAAGAGATGCCTGGAGAGAATGAGAAACAGCCGGGACAGGGTCCTAAACAGGTACCGCCAGGCTGGAAGCAGTATGCCAGGGAGGGCTCAGAACACCTTTCTAGTGCAAGAGGTGATGGAAGAAGAGTGGAATGCTTTGCAGTCAGTGGAGAATTGTCCAGAAGACTTGGCTCAGGTCAGGCTGGGCTATGTGTTTTCAGGGAGGGGGACTACACTACCAAGAAATGCTAGGGTCCTCTTTTACTTGTTTACTTGAGTCCTCTAAACCCACCATCCTGCTACCCCCATTTAGAATTTAACAGCCTTTAACCCAGGCTTTTCTTAATATTAGAAAATTAATTACCCTTAATATTAGACTTGTCTAGATGAATTGTTATGAAATACCAGACTGTAGACCTGCTCATCACTGCAACATCATCATCTATGAAACTAAAAAGAAAGAAATTTCATTTCTTGCCTCTACCCTTGGGCGTAGACAGGAATCTTTTTCTTTTTTTTTTTTGTCTTGCTCTGTCACCCAGGCTGGGGTGCCATGGTGTGATCTTGGCTCACTACAACCTCTGCTTCTCAGGTTCAAGCAATTCTCCTGCCTCAGCCTCCCGAGTAGCTGGGATTACAGATGTATGCCACCATGCCTGGCTAATTTTTTTTCTATTTTTAGCAGGGAAGGGGTGTCACCATGTTGGCCAGGCAGGTCACAAACGCCTGACCCGAAGTGATCTGCCCACCTCAGGAATCTCTTTCTAAAAAGGTCTCCAGAAACTTTCTGACTCTAATCTCAGCCAGCATTGGGAGCCATGTGTGAAAAGGAAACCATTTATAGTGTTTCCGGAAGAGCACTGGACTGGAAGTCAGGAGTTCCAGAATTCAAATCCTGGTTTGGCTATTGACTCTTAACTTCAATCTGCCTCTTTGAAGTTTAGTTTTCACATTTATAAAATGGAGGAGATAATGTTGTCAGCATTGTAAAGACTATGTAAGAAAATGGTTTCAACTATTTGAAACCATCAATGCACTGTGTAATAATGATGCAGTATTCAGTGGCTTTTATGTGTTCTACAATACACCAATGTTTGCCATATAGCACCACAATTAGTACTCACAGTAACCCTTTCAGATAGATTTTATTACCAATTTACAGAGGCCAAAACTGAGATTTGCAGAGACTAGGAACTTTTCCTGTGGTTACATAGCCTTGGAAGAATATGTACTTAACTTCTACCCTATACCATCTCTCCAAAATTGGGTACCATTATTTTGTCACTGAGTAGTTGGATCATTTGTTGATGACTTCTCAATCATGACAACATTACCCCACTGTCAGCATATTCTGCAGGAGGAGTGGACTGCTTTTGTCCAGTAAATCTAGGTTCTTCAAGCCAGCCTCCAAGTATGAATCACTGTGGGGCTTAGTTGGTTATTAATACTTCAACTTCTGATACCTCCACTTTCTCTTCCAGTTGGAGGAGCTGATAGACATGGCTGTGCTGGAGGAAATCCAACAGGAGCTGATCGAGCAAGGTAACCGCTAAGAGTAGTCCTTCCTTACTAAATTTACCTACCAAAATGCTGTGACCTTTCCTCCAATCAGGATTAGTTCATAAGTCCCCTTTGTCTACTTCCATCAGTCAAGTATCCAAAAGACTTCTTTTGTACTCCGATGTCTTGGGTGTCTATCTTCCCAATAATAAGGGTCTCCAGGGTGCTAAGCTGTGTACTGTGAACTTCTCATTTTATGACACTTTTCTCCATGTGATTATCCAGGAGTAACATAGTAGTATTAGAATAGAAGGTGGTGTTCTCATGCAGATCATACAGCTAGTAAGTGGAGGCGATGGGAAGCAAAATGAGTTGTGTGAATCCAGTTCTCATGTTTATTCTACTATCCTGCCTCTCTATTAATGGGTTAATAGTTTGCCGACAGTGGTGGCTTATGCCTGTAATCCCAGCACTTTGAGAGGCTGAGGCAGAGTATTGCTTGAGGCCATTTCAAGACCACCATGGGCAATATAACAAGACCCTGTCTCTACAAAAATAAAAAAAATCAGCTGGGTGTGGTAGCACATACTTGTAGCCTCCTTCAGCCAGAAGGCTTAGGCAGGAGATCACTTGAGCCCAAGAGTTTAAGGTTACAGTGAGCTATAATTGCACCACCTCACTCCAGTCTGGCTGACAGAGTGAGATCCTGTCTCTTAAAAAAAAAAAAAAAAAAGCAACTTGCCACCTTAAAGATATAGTGACAGTGCATGGTCAGATCCCTTGACCTGTTCATTTTAAGTGCTGCATTCTCTATTAACTCCTCAGGGCCTTGTGAATGTCGACTCCTTGAGGTAGGTGTCCATAGCACTGTGTAGATAGCATAATTTTGTGCCTTATATAGTTAAGACATTTATTCCATGTAGCCCTGATTTGAATAGGCTTTTTTTTTTGTTTTTTGAGACAGGGTCTCTGCCCAGGCTGGAGTGCAGTGGTGAGATCACGGCCCACTGACCGGCCTTGACCTCCTGGGTGCAAGTGATTTTCCCACCTCAGCCTTCTGAATAGCTGGGATCATAGGCATGTGCCACCACCCCTGGCTAATTTTTTTTTTAGCTAAAGATGGTAAAAACAAGACAAAAAATTATTTCATTTGTTTATTTTTTTGAGACAGGTTCTTGCTGTGTTGCCCAGGCTGGAGTGCAGTGATGTGATCATGGCTCACTGTGGCTTCATCCTCCTAGGCTCAACCAATCCTCCCATCTTAGCCTCCTGAGTAGCTGGGACTGCAGGTGTGCACCACTGTGACCAGCTAACTTTATTTTTTGTAGAAACAAGGTCTCACTCTGTTGCCCAGGCTGGTCGCAAACTCCTCCCTGGTCTCAAGTGATCCTCCCATCTCAGCCTCCCAAAGTGTTGAGATGACAGGTGTGAGCCAACATGCCTAGCCTATTATTATTATTATTTTTTTGTAGAGACAGGTCTTACTGTGTTGTGCAGGTTGGTCTTGAATACCTGGACTCAAATAATCCTCCTACCTCAGCCTCCCAAACTATTAGGATTACAGACATGAGCCACGGTCCCCAGCCTTAGGCTTCCTTTTGATGACCTGTAAAATGGAGATAATACCCTCTAAGTTTGTTGTAAGGCTTGAACAACATGTGTAGAAGACTTAGTGCATTGCCTGGCACATAGAGAGCTTTCAATAATCAATAGCTATTATGGTGAGGCACATACTGTTGAATCATACCTCTAAGATTCACTTGGCTTTACCAATTTAATTTGTGTGGGACTGAGCAAAGCACTTAATTTCCCTGTGTCTCAGTTTCTTCACCTTTGAAATAAGGATAATAATAGTGAAGAAGTTAACATATGTAAGGGACTTAAAATAGCATTTGACACATAAGCGCCATGCAAGTGTTGTTATGACTGTTGCTGTTGATTCCAGTTAGACTATAAATTCTTTAAGTTATCATCTTTTTTAATTGATTTTCCGTTTCCCCCACCTATAAAACCTATCTTAGTGGTGAAACATAACACTCACCAAATGTTTATCTGGGGACATATTTAACTGATAAATCTGAAATGACAAGGATTTACTCTGTTGTGCTTACTCAGCCATAAGGAACATTCTAAAGCAGAGGTTGACAGACTTTTTGTGAAGAGCCGTATAGCAAATATTTTACTTTACAGACCATGTGGTGGTCTCTGGCACAACTTCTCAACTCTGCAGTTCTAGTGGAAAAGCAGTTATAGTCACTACATAAACAAATAAGCGTGGCTGTAGTTTTTTGACTCCTTCCCTAATATCTAGACTGTCAGCTCAACAAGGACAGGACAGTCTTTTTCATCTTTGTGCCCCCTGTGACTAGCACATGCTAGGTACTGCTGAATGTTTGCTGAGTGAATGAGCACACAGATTCTGAACTACACAGATTTCAGGTATGTGGACATACTTGGAAAACAGATCATTTTTGACTCAGCAGGGTCATCCTGGCATCAGAAATCAGTTCTCTTTTTTTTGACACATAGTCTTGCTCTGTTGCCCAGGTGGGAGTACTGTAGCGCAATCTCTGCTCACTGCAACCTCCACCTCCCTGGTTTAAGCATTTCTCCTGCCTCAGCCTCCTGAGTAGCTGGGATTACAGGTGTGCACCACCACGCCCAGCTAATTTTTTCTATTTTTTAGTAGAGATGAGGTTTCACCATGTTGGCCAGGCTGGTTTGGAACTCCTGACCTCAAGTTATTTGCCTGCCTTGGCCTCCCAAAGTGCTAGGATTACAGGCGTGAGCTACTGCGCCTGGCCAGCCATGGCCAGTTCTCTTTATCAGCTTTCTTTAGTTGCCTGTGGGACCGTGATATTCCATATGCTCCTATGGCCTCTGGAGATGTGTGTGAAAATTGTCTTCTTGTGTCTTAGCCTACTTCTTGTGCTCACAAAAAGGGGACACAGAGGAGGGAGAGGGATTCAACAATCCAGCCTGAGACAGCAGTAAAAACTAGTGATTGGTATTGTGGTTTTGCCCAAATATTTCCCTTGTGTGACGGAAGCCTTTGGAAGTGAAACTTAAAATTAAATACAGGGCAACCTGAAGCATGGTGAAGCACTCCAATTGTCTTTGCCTTGCAGAGCAGTCCATCATCAACGAGTATGAGAAGAGCTTGCAGTTTGATGAAAAGTGTCTCAGTGTCATGCTGGCTGAGTGGGAGGCAAACCCTCTCATCTGTCCTGTATGTACAAAGTAAGAGTTAAAACTTTTTCAACATTATTCATTCCCATTCCCCACTCTCAGGTGAGTGGAATTTTCCCCCACATTTGTTGCCTGAAAAGGTTTGAAGATCCAGGTCTGGTGGCCATGATGCTCTGGGATCCTAATTCTGCTTCTAGGTACAACCTGAGAATCACAGGCGGTGTGGTCGTGTGTCAGTGTGGCCTGTCCATCCCATCTCATGTGAGTGTTCCACACAGATTTCGTGACACTTCTTCCTACATATATCACTTTCTTGAAGATCCTCCAGTGTTGGCTTGGAGCCCATTGTGTATATTTCTTCCCAATTTTATTTTCAGTGGTGTCACATTGGTAGCTTCAAATCAGTCATGGTGAGAATATATACACATCAGGGCTTTTAGGGCCCTGGAGAGCCACCACTGCTTTAAGTTTTTTATGGAGACCTCAGCTTGGAATTGGAAATGCCTGTATCTGACGTTCCATAAAAATTTTCTATACATGAAGCCATACCCAATTCACAATTTAAGCTTCAGTAATCTTAAAGTACAGAAGTAGCCCTTTTATCTGGCATGATGTGGACTGAAGTGCAAATTTGCCAGTTAATTAAGCAGTTGGTTAAAGAGGCAAATTATAAAAATAAAATGTTTTATGGAAAGTTTCAAACACATAAATTTATTTGACAGCCTTTGAGTGTGGCTCTGCTGGTTGGAGAGCTGAGTCACCTGTTTTATTTTTGAGACAGAGTCTTACTCTGTTGCCCAGGCTGGAGTGCAGTGGTGCAATCTTGGCTCACTGCAACCTCTGCCTCCTGAGTTAAAGCAAATCTCCTGTCTCAGCCTCCTGAGTAGCTGGGATTACTCAGTAGCCACCACACCTGGCTAATTTTTGTATTTTTAATAGAGATGGAGTTTCACCAATACAAACTCCTGACTCAGGTGATCCACCTGCCTCGGCCTCCCAAAGTGCTGGGATTACAGGTGTGAGCCACCAAGCCTGGCTGAGTCACCTTTTTTACATAACCAACTCCTATAATATATAGTCCAGAGTTTCCAGTTTTAATTCCATAAAGTGGATCAAGAAGCTGAGTATACAACTTTGGAATTTTTCCTCCCCATCGTTTACCTAATTCTATAGCTCTTTTTCTTTTTTTTAAAGCAGCTCATCTTTTAGAGTATTTCCTAAACTTTCCACTTATTCTTATAAAAATAAAACTTCAGTATCATTCCTCTGTATCATTGATTTGCATAGGTAATATTACTGAGTTGCAGTAGCAAGTTCAAATAACCCAAGCAGATCTGGGAGCAAATGCTAATAGTTGTTGGTAAGGATGCACTCAGCTGGTAAGGGCAGAGGCAGAGGGAGGCTGGAAAGTAGCCTGCAATCTCTCAGTGTTCTTCCTGCCATGAGAGGCTGTCAGTGTGTTTTACAGCAGGAGTAGAGGGCATTGGTTAATTTGGAGAGGCAGTTAAATGGAGATTGTTTAAGAGATCTTCTTGGTACAGTCATGGACCCAAGGGTATCTTTAAGCCTCCAAAGAATCAAGCCATCACAGTGAGCCACAGTTATATTGGTTGGCATAAGGAGTGAGGATTTTCAGTCTGTTGGCTATCAAGTCACTAAGATGAGGTTGAACTTTTTTATTTTGTAGTCTTCTGAGTTGACAGAGCAGAAGCTTCGTGCCTGTTTAGAGGGTAGTATAAATGAGCACAGTGCACATTGTCCCCACACACCTGAATTTTCAGTCACTGGAGGAACAGAAGAAAAGTCCAGTCTTCTCATGAGCTGTCTGGTAAGCCTCTCATGGGACCCAGACTGTGGTAAGAGGGGGTCTGTGGTTGCTTTTATTTCCACCTTGATAGAAGTAATGGCCTAGAAACAGGTAAATATTTAATGTAGTTTCTTCTCTGAGGAATTTACTTGCATAGAAAAGTGAAGGTAACAAGTCATTTTGACTCAAAGGCCAATCATTGTCTGACAGGAGAAGGGAAGATGCAGCATAGGATCATGACAAGAGGATTGGTCTGGGAGTGAGGATGCCTGGCTCTACACCTGCTCTTGTTAGATCAGCAGTAATCATTTTGGATTCAGCCGATCATTTCATAGTCAGAAGACCCAGATAGGCAACACTGGCACCACTTTTGCAGAAGGAAACAGGGCAGAAAGCATACAGTAGTCGTTTTGGATTCAGCTGATCCTTTCATAGTCAGAAGACTCAGATAGGCCACACTGGCACCACTTTTGCCGAAGGAAATAGGGCAGAAAGCATTAGCAGGGCAGCATTAGGTTTGGCTGTCAGAGTTTTCACAGAGGTCCAAGGGCTAGTTACTAGCCTGAGTGACAGCTGAGGTGTGAAGGACAGGAAGACAAGTGGGTATGGGAACCACTTAAAAGTCTTAAGCATGCTATTGGAATCAGTATCTCTTATGATCATGTAACGTATATGTGTGTGTGTATATATATCCACACAAATACACATAAAATCAGTAGGATATATATTATTATTGCTTTTTGGTCCCAGGGGAATTTTGGGATTAGGAACTTGCTGTAGCCATGGCCTTCTACTGGGTATTTAGAATTCCTTCATGGCCCTCTCATTCCAAATGCAGTTAACCTATAGGGGTCATTTTTATTATAAGCAGCATTGCCTAGTAACACAGCCATTTCACCTTTATCAAGTTTCTTCCATAGGTATTTAATTCTACTCATTCATTAAAAAAAAATTAATTGAGGACTCATTAAAATTCAGAAGTACACATCTCTCACAGAGTTCAAGTCTTGGGTTGGTAATAAGAGAACAGCATAAACAGGCAGTACCCCTGGAGAGCTATAGAGGGAGGGCTTATGGGAGTTATGTCACTTATTGAGGACTCATTAAAATTCAGAAATACACATCTCTCACAGAGCTCAAGTCTTGGGTTGGTAATAAGAGAACAGAATAAACAGGCAGTACCCCTGGAGAGCTGTAGAGGGAGGGCTTATGGGAGTTCAGAGGAGAGGGTAATATCACTTATGGTGACGCCTTCCTGGAGGAAGCATTTAATTTGGCCTTAAAGCATGGAATCAATTTGGACAGACATAGAGACCTGGCGAGTTGTAGGGGTAGAGCTTAAGTGGAAGATCCCTACATGAAGAACAAGGCAGAGAAGCAGGAAACTGGAGTGTATACAAAAAGCATCTTGTTCTGCTTAGTTGGAGCATTAGGTTCATGAGGGAGAGGTTCCTGTTAGGAATAGGAAAATTCAGAGAATTGAAGTAATCTGGCTGAAATTTTACTACTAAGTGATAGAGCTGGTATTAGACCCCAGATCTTCCTGGTTCCAGTGTCCCTGCTGTTTCCTGCTCCAGGCTCAGGCCTTGGTGGAAGGATGCCGTTTTCCATCAGCTTGTATGGAAAGAAACGCAGTACATGAAAGTTCAAATGAAACCCCTTACTACTTCCTGTTGACTACAGGCATGTGTTCCTCTCTGTCCCAGCTACTCAGCACTGGTTGCAGATGCTCGAATATGCAGGTGCTTTCAGGCTTCTGTGCTGTTTATTCTGTTCTGTCTGAATGCCTTTGACTCCTCCCCCTCCATTTAAGGATCATTTGCACAGATATTTATTGAGCACTACAATATGCTATGTACTTCAGCCTGATTCCTCACATGGAATTGGCCAGTCTTAGCCAGGCCATGATGGCTTGTCTATAATCCCAGCACTATGGGAGGCCAAGGCGGGCAGATCCCTTGAGGTCGGGAGTTCAAGACCAGCCTGCCCAACATGGTGAAACCCCATCTCTACTAAAAATACAAAAATTAGCCAGGCATGGCAGTGGGTGCCTGTAATCCTAGCTACTTGGGAGGCTGAGGCAGGAGAATTGCTTGAACCTGGAAGGTGGAAGTTGTAGTGAGGTGAGACCGCACCACTGCACTCCAGCCTGGGTGACAGAGTGAGACTGTGTCTCAAAAACAGAACTGATGGCCAGGTGCGGTGGCTCATGCCTGTAATCCCCACACTTAGAGGCTGAGGTGGGTGGATCATCTGAGGTCAGGAGTTTGAGACCAGCCCGTCCAACACGATGAAACCCTGTCTTTACTACAAAAAATTAGCCAGGCATGGTGGTACATGCCTGTAATCCCAGCTACTTGGGAGGCTGAGGCAGGAGAATCGCTTGAACCTGGAAAGCAGATAAAGTGGAGGTTGCGGTGAGTGGGTATCTCACCATTGTACTCCAGTCTGGGTAGCAAGAGCAACACTCCATTTTTTTTTTAAAAAAGGCCAGTTTCAGGAGTCCATTCCTTTGGAGTCTGTTACCATTCTCAGTAAACCTAATGAGGGCTGGCAGAGGGGAACTGGCTGGTCTCTCCTTGGGCTTCCACTGTACCTCATGCCGTGTCAACTATAACAATGTTGCAGTTACTGCTCGTCTTTGTCCTTGAGGGCAGCAAGATCCGTATCTTTATTTTTACTCCCTGTGCTCGGCATATATTAATAAATAGGTGCTTAATATTCTTGTACAAATGAGTTAAGGTGGAGGGAGGAGAGCTGAAGAGGCACAAGTCAGATGGCTTTGGCTTCTGCCTTCTTGGTAAGGTGAACAAGTGAGTCATCCACACAGATTATAATGGTAGCAGAGCTGGAGTCTGGAGCTCTTTAAGTATGAAAGTCCCAATGCTGTGGGGTATGAGAAGGGCAATTAGAGTAAGTGGAAGACTGCCTAATTGCCGAGTGTACAGCTTCAGCTCAGCATATACTTGTTATGGACCCCAGTTATCCGCTCCCCTAACCATCAGTGCTATGGTTCAGAGCAGCAGTGAAGCCAAGTGGGTAGTGAGGTTTGGGAGGTGAGTGCTGTGCAGCAGTCCTGGAGATCGCAGTTGGCAGTGTGAGCTCTGGGGTGGGAAGGGAGACAATTGTTGGGTAAGTTGGGGGAGGTAGGGGGTCACAGCAAACACGAGAAGCACAGCCAGGTGCTGTGGCTCATGCCTGTAATCCCAGCACTTAGGCTGAGGTGGGTGGATCACTTGAGGCCAGGAATTCAAGACCCATCTGGGCAACATGACGAAACCCCATCTCTACTAAAAATACAAAAATTAGCCAGGCATGGTGGCTCACACCTGTACTCCCAGCTACTCATGAGGGCGAAGTGGGAGGATGGCTTGAGCTCAGGAGGCAGAGGTTACAGTGAACTGAGATGACGGTATTGCGCTCCAGCCTGGGCGACAGGGAGATTATGCCTAAAAAATAAAAAAACAAGAAACAGGCAGGTAAAAGACAAAATTGTATTCTGTAGATTCTGAGTTCAACATTTGGAAAGGCAGACATTTGGTATGCTCTAGTTCCAGTGTGCCACTCAACCTTTGGTTTTCACTTAAGAGGGAATCAAGGACCATTGGGTTAGAATTCAGTGAGGTCAGGGTGTAGGGTAGCTCAGCATCGATGTTGAGGATGTGTTGGAAGATAGATAGGGGTGGGTTGCAGAAGATGGTGATATATTACAAGGACTAGGAATATTTCATATGTAAAGGTGCTCAGGTGGTCATGGGGATGGAATATGCTAAACCACCTATTAGCAGGGCTATAGTGCCTTTTAGAGAAAGCCAAATATATTACCCGTGGAAGTGGTAAGAAACAAAGGTAACCTATGCCTAGTGTTTCATTATTGGAACACTAAACCTGTGGGAGTTATTGGTGCCCTACTGCTCAAGGTCATCCCCAAGTTCTGATTTTTCACACACAAAAATTTGCATAAATGGGTTAAGGACAAACTGGATTCCTTAGCATAGTGGTGGGCTGAGCCATCAAGGAATTGGGAGCCAGTTTTACACACAGGTGCTTACTGATCATATTACAAATCAAGGGGAAGACAGTTTTCTGCCTGAACTGATCATGCATGGTTTGTATCTCCCCTATGATACATACCTGCATCAATCTTGTGTAGATTTGGAGTCTCATCTTCCTGCTGGGCTTTAAAGGCCCCAGGCTATCCAGAGTTTGAATACGGTTTCTGGTCACTGGTATCCTGAAGGTAAGGATGTTTGATTAGTTCATCTACAGGATTTAATCTTAGCTTGAAGACTATATTGATGCTGATGGTTTCCAAGGCAATTGTTTGAAAGCTGCAGGGCAGAGGCCCAGCAAAGCAAGAGGGGCAGTCATCAGTGGCCTCCTTGACAAATGACACTAGTGAACTAATTAACTGAAACTGGACTTAGTAGACATCTAATGTATAGGTCACACTGATTACAACTTTTAACATCAAGATAACTGTCATGACTAGAATACAATTTAAGCTAATTATTTTCCTGTTTTAAACATAGGCTTGTGATACTTGGGCTGTGATCCTCTAGCGCCAGCTTGGAGTCACATCATCATTCTACCCAGTTGAAGACATCTCATTCCCTCTGAGGAGGCTTGTACATATAAATCTTTTATTTATAACTTATTTTGTATTGAAACTTTTCAATGACACTGAATGAAAAAAAAAAAAAAAAAAACTTTTCCAGCATCTGTTCTTGGTTTTTTGTGACACAGGTTGAAGGGGAACGAACAGAAAAGACAAACTGCCTTGGAGGAGATAAACCAATTTTATTGTCTTATTATGTTATACAAAAATCTACAAATAATAGATTTGTACAGAAAAAAATGGTAATGAGAGCGTAAAACATATAATTTAAATTTGGTATTTTTTCCCCATGATATTAGGATGATAATCATTTCAAAGCATGTGTCTAGCTTCAGAGTTGGATTTGTTCAATAGCCAAAGCCTGCCATACATAAAACTATGGCTTTCAGTGTCTGTCTGCTCTACTTGCTCTTAACAAAACTTTTGAGGTCTTCAAGAAAAGTAATGTACTCCTGGTGCTCCAGGGCTGTGCTGAGCTCCACCAACTCATCTGCAAAAGTGTTGTCCACTCCTCGGTCCTCAAGGAAATTCATTAGGTGCTCATATAAGGCCTGCAAAGAACAACATTTACTAGTTTAAAAAAATCTGTAATGTCCATTAAAATTCCTCTTTCTCTCCTTGAACTAGGACCTTCCCTTGCAAGGTCCAAAAGGTTCCCCCATCTTATCAAGCACTCACCCAGTCGAGGGAATCTGTGTTGAGTGTATAATTAGTATCCTTCCATTCAGAGTCGCCAGTGGACTGAAAGCTAACTTCCCTGATAGAGAAGATGTCACCCTCAGCCTCATCTTCTTGTCCAACCTGAGAAGAAACAGTTTCTGGGGAAACTGAAGGGTTTTCCAGGGCAAGCCAGACTCATGCAAAGAAAAGGGGTCACTGATAGCATATCACTCATTAGGTTTTAACCCTCTTCCCTCACTCCATACCTCTCCCTCCCCTGGCTTTGCTGGTCTAAGCTAGAAAGTCTTTAAAATGTCTGCTAAAAGAGACAGGAAGTTCCCAAGAGACACGCTGTGTTCCCCAGGGGTACCAAGGGGCTAGCACTCCATCCTGCATACCTCATCTTCTGGATAATGACAGTCCAGCACAAGGGCCTTCTTGCCATCATTTTTTATAACTTCAACCACGAAATTGGGAGTTGATGTCAATTCAGGCTGGGAAAAGAAACAAGAAGTCAGTACATGCCATTGCTGGAAGGAGATGGATGCCTGGATCAGGGATCTCACATAGTTCAGAGTGTCTGATGGCCACCACCGTTAGGATACAATGTGGCCATTTTAATAGTCTTATGCCATACTATTCCCAAATGAAGAGTTTTATCTCTTCATAGCTCAGGCCTGTAATCCCAACACTTTGGGAGGTTGAGGAGGGTGGTTCACCTGAGGTCAGTAGTTCAAGACCAGTCTGGCCAACATGGTGAAACCCCATCTCTACTAAAAATACAAAAATTAGCCAGGCGTGGTGGTAGGTGCCTGTAATCTCAGCTACTCAGAAAGTTGAGGCAGGAGAATCGCTGGAACCTGGGAGGCGGAGGTTGCAGTGAGCGACGATCTTGCCATTACACTCCAGCCCAGGCTGATGACAGCAAGACTCCATCTCCAAAAGAAAAAATAAATAAAAAGATACCAGCCTCAGCCATGTGCCAATTAGCTGAGTTTCTATCAGTCCCTTAACATTCCAAGCCTTTTTCTCCACCCATATACTGCAGAGCTTTCCTAAAGTTTCAAGATCTCTTTCCAGCTTGACTGTTCAAGAGTCTTCATAAGGGACCAGGGTCAAAGGCTGGGGAACCTGGTTAAATGGCCATCCTTATGGCTGAATAACAGCAGCAACTTTTCCTGATGGAGCTCTGGGAACAGACTGGGTCCAATGTCAGGGAAATGATAGTTGGGGTGGCTGGGAAAGAAGCATACCAGAGCTATGCTGTCCACACCAGGTCATGAAACAACACTGTATTGATGGCTGCTTCAGCAGGAGCTCTAGGGACTCTCTGGCCCTCATACTGGCTGGCTACTAGGCCAGGCACAGCACTTCTTAAAATGTTGGAAGAAGCTGGGCATGGTGGCTTATGCCTGTAATCCCAGCACTTTGAGAGGCCCAGGTGGGCAAATCACTTGAGGTCAGGAGTTCAAGGCCAGCCTAGCAAACATGGTGAAACCCCATCTCTACTAAAAATACAAACATTAGCCGGGCGTGGTAGTGCATGCCTGTAATCCCAGGTACTCGGGAGGCTGAGGCTGGGGAATCACTTGAACCTGGGAGGCAGAAGTTGCAGTGAGCAGAGATTGTACCACTGCACTCTAGACTAGGCAATGGAGTGAGACCCTGTCTCAAAAAAAAAAAAAAAAAATCTCCCTATCATAGGAAAGGCTGAGACTGTTTCATATCCTTTCCATTAAGAGAACACTGTCCTCACTTCATCTACTTGATTGTAAAAAAAAAGAAAAATAAATAAATAAAAAGAGAACACTGGCCAAACTACTAAGCCTGAGCTGGCAGACAGCAACATATTCGGTCCCTGGAAAAAGAAAGAAAAGGGAGCCACAGTGCTGCTAAAGCTGGTCAGAAACCACTGATTCCTCCTGCCTCAGTCTCCTGCATAGCTGGAACTACAGTCATGTGCCACCATGCCCAGCTTTTTTTTTTTTTTTTTTAATGTTCGTAGAGACAGGGTCTTGCCATGTTCCTCAGGCTGGTCTCAAACTACTGACCTCAAGGGATCTTTCCACCTTGGCCTCCCAAAGTGCTGGGATTATAGGTGGGAGCCATGGGCCTGGCCTTAGAGGATTCTTTTTTTAAATGAACAAAGAAAAATGCTCCTCCTCTCAGCCTCAGGGACAGCCTGTCAGAACTTAGGTAAAAGCTGATTACAGTGTTAAGCTTACCTCCTGTTCTTCAACCTTCTGCCTTTTCGAGGGTTCCTCCTCACCATCAAATGTTGGTGGGATGCTGTTATTAATGTTGAAAGTGACAGTGACTCTAAAAGGGCAAGAGACAACAGATAAGGCAGAGTTTTAACTGAGTAGGTTAACACATAAACATGGAGGTCTGCTACAGTTAAAAAGGCCTATTGAAACAATGTCTCTATCCTGGCTGGCTGAGTTTCATGCAGACCTTCAAACAAGGTTGGGTGCCCATCTCCAATCCCCAGTGACTCAGCAGGTCTGAAGTGTGCCTACCATGTGCCAGCTGCTGGAAGCCAAAGCTGGCCTCAGTTTATCTCAGCCAAACAAGTCATGCATGGGTTACTCCCAGCAGGCCAATATTCAGGGCTCACTGCCTGCCATGTGTTGACTGCGGCATCTCATGTTCATAGCCAGCAGACACTGCTCACCCTAGTCTTTCCAGGGAACCCTTGGTAAAAGTAAGGACCTGAGAATCTGGTGAGATGGAACAGAAGCCCCTTTAAGAGCCTTCCCCATCAGAAAATCTGCCCTGCAAGGAAAGGAAGGAGCAATGGAGGGTGAGAGCACTCTGGCCCCAGGAGGGGCATGCCTCATAAAAAACAAAGGCTGTAGTAGAGTCATTCTTCAGAGTACTTATGGGAAGTTTTATCATCACAAAGCAGGCCAGAAAAACCAACTAATGACAATTTTAAGGTGCAAGAATCCACACATGACAAATCATGTTCCAAAGTTTGAGTCAAAATTCCTGGGACATAAGGTTTAGAACTAGACCTGCTGGACTACCAACTTGGGCAGCTACCATTCAAGAGTACATTAAGTGCTGCCCCCTCGACTTGTGCTAACTAGCTGCTGTGCTATGAAGTTACTTTTCCATAGTAACAGTGGCAGTCTGAAGTTGACAAAAATCTATTTAATTCCAACTGTGCTGACCAAACTAAGCTCCTGGGCACAGAAATGCAATGTTGTTCCTCAGAGCGTTATTTTTAATGGCCCCCAAATAGCTGTGAAAAGCTTGTGCAAATGGTTTTTAAATGAGATTACAGAAGACACAACTGGCCTGTGTATGGGGAAAAACACGCTATGCAATAGGCAAAGAGAATCAGGACCCTACTTTACACCATATTTAAAATGGATCAGAGACATAAACTAAGAAATAAAACTAGAAAACGCTTTGAAAAAAAATAAGGCATCAATCTTCACAACCTTGGGTTAGGCAGTGGTTTCTTGGATGTGACACTAAAAAGGCACAAGTTGTACCTGGTGAATCAGAAGCAAAGTAAAAAGTAAAAAAGCGCCAAGTGACCAAAAAAAAAAAAACAGGTAAAATGAACTTCGTCAAAATTAATAAATTTTGTGTCAGAGGACATTACCAAGAATGAAAAGAAAACCCACAAGATGAGGAGTAATACTTGGAAATCATTAATGCGATAAGAGAATTATACCCAGAATAAACTAAAGAACTCTTAAAACCCAACAATTAAAAAGGTAAATAGGCTGGGCAGTGTGGCTCACACCTGTAATTGGAGCACTTTGGGAGACTGAGGCAGGTGGATCATGAGATCAGGAGTTCAAGACCAGCCTGGCCAACACTAAAACACAGAAATTAGCCAGGCATGCACCTATAATCCCAGCTACTCAGGAGGCTGAGGCAGGAGAATTGCTTGAACCCGGGAGGCAGAGGTTGCAGTGAGTCGAGATCCTGCCACTGCACTCCAGCCTGTGTTGACAGAGCAAGACTCCATGGGGTAGGGGGAAAGCTACATATTGTATGACTCCGTTTATATGAAATGTCCAAAAGAGGCAATCTATAGAGAAGGTAGCTTAGTGATTGCCTGGGGTGGCTAGACGGAGGAATCAGGAGTGACTGCTAATGGGTATTCTTTGGGGATGACAATAATGTTCTAGAATTAGGTAGTGGTACCTGATGCATAATTCTATGAGGACTAAGAAACAATTTAATAAGCTTCAATAAATGGGTAAATTTTATGGTATGTAAGATAATCTCATTAAAGCTGTCACTTAAAAAATAATTAAAGGCTGGGTGTGGTGGCTTACGCCTGTAATCCCAGCTCTTTGGGAGGCCGAGGCGGGCAGATCATGAGGTCAGGAGATCAAGACCATTCTGGCCAACATGGCAAAACCCTGTCTCTACTAAAAACACAAAACTAGCTGGGCGTGGTGGCGCATGCCTGTAATCCCAACTAACTCAGGAGGCTGAGGCAGGAGAATCGCTTGAAACTGGGAGGTGGAGGGTGCAGTGGGCAGAGATCACGCCATCGCACTCCAGCCTGGGCAACAAGAACGAAACTCCATCTCAAAAAAATAAAAATAAATAAAAAAAGAGTTACATGTACGTCATAAGGTCAATTATAAAGGGAATTCAATCTTAAAAACCTGAAACATGCTAAATGTTTATCTGTGTAATGAGATTATGGATGACTATAATGCAAAAAAAGTGTAAACACTTCAGTTAGCTTAGGAGAAGGTGGGAGAGCTGCCTTAGGTCACAAACTCCCAACCTCTGATGGCAGCTCTGACTATACAGTGTAACCCCATCCTGTTACACAGAAGTTACATGTTGCATTTTCTCCCACTCTAGACATTAAGAGAGCAGGGTCCTACTTTACCTAGGCTGCAAACCAGAGATCAGTCTGATTCTGTCAGTACTTTTTTGTGTTCATTTTTGTCTCCTTAGTAATCAGCAGACAGCAAATTTGTGTTCAGTGAATCAACTACCTGGAACTTATGAATTTGTCCAAAAGAATCCTTCATTCTTCTGAAAACCATTTATCAAAGTATCCACACCTGAACTCAAGGCTCTTCTGGGGATGACCCACTACGGGTCTTGCAGGGTAATGGAGTTGGTGCCCTGGAATCCCCAGACCAGTACTTACGTTTCCCCGGCAGCTTTCCGCACTAATTTAGCTTCTGTCCCATTCAGTTCCAGCTCCCAGCCTCCAGACAACTTAGGGAGGGTTTTATGCTTCTGGATTTTTCTTTCCTCCTTAATTTCATCACTCAGGAAATCAACAAAAGCTTTGTCTCCTAGTAATCCAGATACATAAAAAGGGAAGCCAGTTAGTCTAAAACATAAAACTATTACCCAGGTTATTGTAGCCAGAAATCTGGCCTGTTTCTAATCTCTCTGCTATTTTGGTCTGGAAGCCTCAGTTTCCTTATCTGTAAAAATAACACAATAGTATTGGAAAGTTAAGCTTGATTCTGGAAAAGTGATTTCCAACAGTGAACGCATTGCCACCTTCTGCTATAAAGCAGAAGAACTTCCAGTCATCCTCTTCCACTTGCCAAACGATTTATCTATGCTATTTTCAATCACGACCTTGGGCCTTCCCAAAGGTCCACTTTCAAGAGACTAAGGCTAAGGATAAAGGTACCCTCTAGTATTTATCTACCCCGTTCCAACAGAAAATGAAACTGGTGGAAAGGCGAGGTGGGGGAAATACGATCACACGTGGGTTTAACCCGCTGGTTGCCAATCAATGGAATAATGTCCCCGATCTCGGAGGTCGGTTGCAGGCCCCACTCCTGGTCTACGTTTTCCCTCCGTGGACCGCAAACGTCCAACAATATCCCTGGCCCGCGTGCGTGAACCTCACCTTCGGTGTGCAGCGCGCCGCAGCCACAGCCGCAGGCGCAGGGCCCGCGAGGCCGCAGGAGGCCCGGCCGCTGCTCGGAACCGGCGCGCACGCTAAGCAGCCCGAAGGGCCGGGCGCACAGCCGGGGCGCTGGCTGCAGGAATGGCGAAGCAGGCGAGGCGGGAGCCACGGTGCGGAGGCCGGCAACGGAGGAGCGCAGTACACGGGGCACGCAGCGTAGCAGAGGCAGCATCGCGAAGAAGACTGAGAAACACGTGCAGACGCAAAGGACGACCCAGCCCTAGGCACCCCGCGACCCAGCCCCCCGCCGGAAGCGCCGCACCGCCAGGAAGCGCTTCCCGCGCCGGCGCTCTGAAGACCTAAGGCCAGTGGGCGGAATCGCGCCCTCTGCTGGAGACCTCCGGTGCAGCCCGGGAAGCCTCGAATTTTTTACCCGAGCTTTCTTGCTGCGTTAGCCTGAGTCCAATGTCCGAAGCTGTTTAATTCCCTCTAGTGGCTGCTTACACATTTTCCACCTACTGTTCTCAAGGCAAGGCAGGTTTTTGGGCTGCACGGAATGCACTCTTGTCTCCCCCCAGCTCTTACCAGACCCTTACACGGTCACTTTCCTCTAGGAGGCTATGGTGTTACGATGTGTGTGTGTGTATGTGTGTATATATATATATATATATATATAGGTTTTCATCCACAGTTCCTGGCTTGTAACACTCACAGCCCTTGTTACAGTGTTCTGTGATGTTGGGTGTGTTAGGCCTCAGAAAATAGAATCTCTCTCCCCTCTTCCTGACCTTTCACCTGCCCCAAAGCAGGACTCTAATCTCCGCCCCCATTTCAGATTGTGGGTCTTAAGTCCCTCCCCAGAGAAGGTCCCACCCTATACCCTGGGGAAAGAGATGCTGAAGTCCAGAAGCTTCCATAAAAACCCAAGAGGACAGGGTTTGGAGAGCCTCTGATAGCTTAAACACATGGAGGTTCCTGGAGGGCTGTAGCCCTGGGAGGGGAGCTCATCTCCTTATCCGCATCCTCGGTCATATCCTTTATATTAAACCAGTAAATGTGTTTCCCTATATTCTGTGAGTGGCTCATAACCCAAAGAGGGGGTTCAGATTTAGATTAAGAACCAAGAATCCCACCTTCTCAGGATACACAGGACATATAAGCTACCAAGAAGGTATGGCTTACTAACTCATGATAAGACAAACACTTAATATTTTATAAATACTCCTGAGTCACAGGATACCTTTATAAGAAAAGAAAAAAAACTATTTTCTAAACAATTTTCTATGAATAACGGAAAGGAGATCCAAAAACAAGCCACACACATCATGTACAAGATTAGTTTTTAATGGATTTGATCATCAGGTGCAAACTTGAGCATTATGTACAAGAGCTTTCTGTAGTTATTTCTACACAAACAAAAGCCTGAACCTACTTGATTTTTCCTCCCTCCCTCTAGTTACCAAGGAATGCTATCTTAGATGCATGGCCTATTATCACACTGGTCTTTAAAAAAAAAAAAAAATGCATGGCCACAGTTCCAGGTAGCTGGATTTGGGATTTATGTATCACAGTACAGTACATAATCAGTTTTACCCACAGTGCAAAACTTGGTTCTGTGATATGGTAAAAGCCCCATAAAACTGCATACCTCAACCTCAACCATACCTTGGCTTTCTGTTTAAACTGCTCTCTGTAACCCCTAATGTGACAGGCAAGCAGTCCAAACCCACACCATCTTGGCTCCTGCACCTTGTAATAGGTAACTAAGGTCTGTAATTCCCATCCACTACCCAGACAATGTGTAAACTAATGCTTATCTTGACTTCTGTAAACCACTTAAGTAACAATCGGAGTGACAAAAGTCCCCTGGCCCTTGGAATGTCCTGAGCTCCACGCCCTCATCTCCGCCCAGGAGGTGATTTACAGAATCCACTAGCCCTCGGAATGTCTGAAGCCCCTCGTCCCATCCCCACTCTCCACCCTTATTCCCGAGGTGGTTGTGCAGGTATAAAGGGTCTTAACACCCTCCGTTGGAGGCCACGGGTTGGAGAGACGCGAGTCCTCCGTGGTCGCCGGCAATAAAGACCCTGCAATTTGGCATACTTTTGTCTTGGTGTTGACCTTCTATGCTCGGTTCGGTATAACACTTCCATTCAGGCATCTCTTTGCAACTGGCAGCAATGCAGCATTAAGGGTTTTTATCCAGGACCTGGTGTTTGCAGTCCTGCCCCTTGTAGTAAAGTATGTGTTACTCTGGGTGTTGCACACTCCATGATTACTAGAAGGCAAACACCTGAGGCATGCAATCTGGGTGGAGTGCATCTATTTACAAGAAGCTGCTCACGGGAGCTGGTGATTCTTCCAGATATGGGTTTCATAGGTTGGCAGAGGTATCACATCATCAGAGATTTTACCAATGGAAAAAGAGGAGCTGAAGATTATATTGCAGTGTTATTGTGAAACATTTAACTTTACTAAGTTTAAAGTGTATTCTCTTCTGCAGCTCAATATAAACAATGATTTATTTCTTTGTAGGAATATGTGGAGTCAGAATGGGTTTTCCAATCTGATTTAATCCCTGAGCAGCTATGTTAAAAGTTAACTTTTTTAAAAAGCCCAATAAAAAACTAAATACTGTATTAAAACTCTACCACAATGTTACAGTGATAAACATATTTCTGTACAGAAAGATTAAAGCTACTTAGAAGCTGTTTACATCCTTTACCTCTCGGGAAAAAAATATACATTTCTGGAAGCTGTTCAGGTACTTAAGCTGGACATAAATTACCCCAAGTTTTTTTTTTTTTGAGACACAGTATTGCACTGTGGGTCAAGCTGGAGTGCAGTGGCGCAATCTTAGCTCACTGAAAACTCTGCCTACCAAGTTCAAGCAATTCTTGTGCCTCAGCCTCCCTGGTAGCTGGGATTATCGGCGTTTACCACCATGCCCAGCTAAGTTTTATATTTTTAGTAGAGAGTGTTTTGCCATGTTTGCCAGGCTGGTCTCAAACTTCTCAAGCAATCCACCCACCTCAGCCTCCCATCCCAGTGCTGGGATTACAGGTATGAGGTTATCTGCCAATCTTGGCCTCCCAAAGTTCTGGAATTACAGGTGTGAGCCACTGTGCCTGACCACCCCCTAATTATTTTTACCAGCGCTATGAATGATTTATTAAAAATATAATACTTTTTCTTACCAAGTCAGACTAAACATTCTAGACCCCTACTGGAAAAAAAAAAAACAAAAAACCTTTGTGAAAAACTTTTCAGAAAGTCAGCAATGATAACAAGTCAATAAGTGGAAGAACTCGTTCAAAGTTTAAGAATTCAGTGAGATAAGGTATACAGGAGCTGTCAGATCTTATTTCACCCACATATAACCATTTCTGGCAGACAGTCCTAAACAAGTCAAGCTGAGAGCTTGACTGCACAGGACCATGGCTAGTATTGGAAATAAAGACTGAGCCGGACTGGACACACACAACCCTGGACAGATGAGACCCTGTCCAGGGTCTCCGCCAGGCCACAGCTTCTAAAGAGAGACCGTCCATGAGCTCTGAAGAGCCTCATGAACAGTTTGGCCCGTTTATAAACTATGATTCGTTCAGGAAGAAACGACAAAACACTGTACAGATGTACTTGGACCAAATAAGCACAATAAAAGAACTAAATCTCGGCTTCTTCTAGGGCAAAACATTATCTGGGGAAAGATGACTTGCTTTTGAGTATCAAATAACTAAGGGGAACCGTCAGTGCCTTTTCTCTGCTCAGAATATCCTAACAGGAAGAGACTGTGGAGATCCTCTAATTCCCTCTGACAATGAAGGTTAGAGAAAGGTGCCTAGCAGTTAGAAAGCAGCAAAGCCAGATTGTCCCCAGGTCCCAATGAAGAAGGAAAAAATATCACAGAAAAGTAATAAGATGCAACAATAAGTGTTCCAGCTAATTTGTCCGGCAGGTCTTCAAGTCTTCACTGAACCGCCCTTCTACCCCTCAAAAAAGATAAAGAATATAAGACCAGATGCGGTGTGGTGTCTGGCATAAGCCAATGCTCTCTGGGTTCTCACTATGTACCCTTCTCCCCTGCCCCACCCCCACCACCTCTGACCAGGGGCTCTGACCAAAAAGAAACAGCTGAAATGGTCCATAGAGTCACTAATGCTCACATGTTCACTGGTGCCCAGTTAAAAAGCAGCAGCTGAAATAGTGTACAGTCACTCCTCATGCTCACATGTTCACTGGTGCCTAGAGAAAAAGATGGCAACTATGTATGTGGGAGTCACCTACACACACCAAACACCGAAAGGTCAGTTTCCCATGTCTATACATGACATGATTCAGAAGGTACAAATCAACCTTCATCCAGGAAGCTTACACGTCTCCTGAAAGCAGTGACAGGGACACGCATGGAGGACCAGGAGGATCTTTTACTGGCCTCTGCTTGGAGAAAGACACAGAGTGGTCCACCCCGAGACATAACCGTTCATTAGGGATTGCCATCCCAGGAGGTAAGAGATAATAGCACCTCCCTCTGGAAACTTCCACAAAAGTCAGGGTTTTTTTCTATTTTAAAACTGTATACAGATAGATATTAAACAAGAACCAAGGACATCTAAGCTCTGCAACCTCCTGTGGCCCTTCCTGAAAATCCTCCTCAGTCATGAGAACTTGGGATGTTGCTGTAGTTAATTCACAT
Organism: Plecturocebus donacophilus; assembly: GCA_004027715.1. NCBI lineage: Eukaryota > Metazoa > Chordata > Mammalia > Primates > Pitheciidae > Plecturocebus > Plecturocebus donacophilus. The sequence continues at coordinate 2,471 of PVKP010008041.1, read as the reverse complement.
CACGTGGAAAGCAGGAGCATTAAGCACAATGGCTACCAACTCATCGCATGTGTGTCGTGCTCCAGGCATAGTTCTGGGTACTTTCCATTCATTTTCTCTGAACTTTATGAACCCAATTTTGTAAGTATTATTAATATGATTACTCCCATTTGGCAGATAAGAAAACAGAGGCTCAGATGTTAAGTCAAAGTCACCTAATAAGAACCAAAAGCATAATTTTGACGTTTCCAGGTACAAATGATATGTTCATGTCTACATGGTTCAGTCCTAGTCATTGAAGCAAAGATGCTTTCAAGCTCCTGGAAGTCAGGCACGGTCAGCTGATTCCAAGGCTTCTCTAAGTGCCAGCCTGGAAGCCTGCTGTGAGGACAACTGTAGTCCAGACTCCTGGAGACCAGCAATTCTGGTGGCATCCTGGGGCGGCTCAGTTTCTTGCGGTTCTCAGCTTCCTCCTAAAGTACTCAGGGGCAGCCTCGTACAGCCACTCTGCATCCACGATGCAGAGGTCCCGCATGTAGCACTTGTTGGTATAGAGCAGCTCAGTGTACACGACACAGGCCGGCTTGCAGTTGAAGAGGACAGACGAGGGGTGGATGGCCACTGGCTGGTGGGTGTCCGTGGTGGCATAGGTACCATCTGGCTGAAGCTCGGCAGTGCTCATGAAGAGGCTGTGAGCCAGGCAGCGGCGGACACTCTCCATGTCTCCTCGGGATGACATGATTGGCATTGACATCTGTTTCGGGAGAAAGCGAGGAATGGAGCAGACCCCAAATGTAAACCCTGTTCAGCACACAGTGTGTTGGGGCAACTGGACCCACTGGGGCAAATGCAGCCCACACTGCGAGCCTAACAAAGTGGAATCTGACATTCAGGGTGGTTACCAAGGATCAGCAAGGGCAGGGGAAGAAGGCCCAGCTGGAGGAGGCTGGACCAGAAACAGTGAAACTACCACCTGGGAGGTAGGGCTGGGAGGGAAATGCTCATATCAGCCACCAGACCACAGGCAAGGTGGATGACCCACCCCTCACCTACATTCCATCAGGACAGCCCAGAAAGGAAAAGCCCTTCCTTCCCTCTAGCTTTGACCATCTGACCATCTCCTCATTCCAATTCACCTTACACGCTGCTTGCTGCCAAGCTCATCTTCCTAAAGTGCAACTCGAGTCACTCTACATTCACTGAAAAACCTTCATTAATGTCTCTACTGCTCCTTGCAAAACAATGCAAACTTCCCATGGTGAAGCCGTGAAGGAGCCACCCTGAGCCAGCTCACCTGTCTTTCCTCTCACCGCTCTTCTTTTTCTTTTTTTTTTTTTTTTTTTTTAAGAAGGGGTTTCACCATGTTGGTCAGGTTAGTCTTGAACTCCCAACCTCAGGTGATCCGCCCATCTTGGCCTCCAAAGTGCTTGATTACAGGAGTGAGCCACCTCACCTAGACTCTTTTTCTTCTGTCTCATTCTGTCACCCAGGCTGGAGTGCACTGGTATGATGTCAGCTCACTGCAAATTCCACCTCCCAGGTTCAAGCTTTTCTCTGCCTTAGTCTCCTGAGTAGCTGAGATTACAGGCATCTGCCACCATACCCAGCTAATTTTTGTATTTTTAGTAGAAACAGGGTTTTACTATGTTGGCCAGGCTGGTCTTGAACTCCTGACCTTTAGTAATCTTCCCACCTTGGCCTCCCAAAGTGCTGAGATTACAGGCGTGAGCCTCCGTGCCTGGCCTCACTGCTCTTCTTTAGACACTCCATGGTCTCCCATAGTTGGCGCTTTCTCTTTCCTAGCCCCGTTTTGTGATTCCTATCTCTGTGCCTTCACATTTGTTGCTGTTAGTAGGAACGCTGCCTTTGACTCATCAGGGGAAATGTTAGTCACCAGTCAGTGTCCTTGCTCTACTGCTCTTGATGAGTGAGTCATGTAATCTTATGCCCCTGGGCACAGATGAGCAGACCAGTTGTGCACACTCTCTGGACCTAAGCTGGCCAGCTTCTCTCTTCCAGGCATCTTTTAGATCTGAAACTGGAAAACCTGTCAATCAACTAGGCTCTTTTCTTTTTATTTTTTTATGTTTTATTTTTTTAGAAAAAGAGAGAAAAGGAGAAAGAAAGAAAGAAACAGTAAAAGAAAGAAAGAAAAAAGAATGAAAGAGAGAAAGAAAGAGGAAGAGAAAGAAGGAGAATGGGATTCTTGTTTTATTGCCCAGGCTAGAATGCAGTCTAAAAATCGGTATTAAAAACCTCTTTTATGCCAATAATTGTGCTTAACAATGGAGATAGGAAGGAATAGGGGATGAAAATAACAAATAAGCAGCCAACCAATATTTTATTTAAACCTGTGAAATGCTATGCAATTGCTGAGGAGTGATTTACTTCCAATTATGTGGTCACTTTTAAAATAGGTATAATGTGATATTGAGAAAAATGTATGTTTTGTGGATTTGGGGAGGAGAGTTCTGTAAATATTTGTTAAGTCT